>JACBWW010000038.1:7033613-7047696 GCA_020086605.1 Lanius collurio
AGGTTTTCAAGGACCCTTCTGAGGAAATAACAAAACACAATTTGTCCACATCTCTGCTTTGCACATATACTCCCTGAAGGGCTCTTGCTGAAAGACAGCTCTCTGGTATTTATCTTTCCTCTTTTAACATCTGTCTTGGTTTGAAAGTTCTCTCCCTGTTCCTCTTTCCACTTCTCCCCCAGTACCATCCCCCACTGCACTTTGCACTTTACAGCCTGGTCAAGCGCGATCCCTGAAGCATCCTAAGGGCCAGGGCTGCAGCAGTGGCTGGGTCTCCCCCAAGCTGGGGTCAGGGAATCGCTAAGGATCCCTCAGAAAAAAAAAAAAGTAAGGGAGGGGAGGAGGGGAGGGCGGCAGGGGGTGGTAGGAAAAAGCCTTTGCCATCAGCTCTGCTGGAGACAGCCAATGCATGTGTGTATCCCCCAAAAGCAAAGAAAGCAGGATTTTAGCGACAGGCGTGGATGAAGGGTTTGGTGCAGGAGCAGCTGAGGGATCCTTAGCGATTCCCTGACCCCAGCTTGGGGGAGACCCAGCCACTGCTGCAGCCCTGGCCCTTAGGATGCTTCAGGGATCGCGCTTGACCAGGCTGTAAAGTGCAAAGTGCAGTGGGGGATGGTACTGGGGGAGAAGTGGAAAGAGGAACAGGGAGAGAACTTTCAAACCAAGACAGATGTTAAAAGAGGAAAGATAAATACCAGAGAGCTGTCTTTCAGCAAGAGCCCTTCAGGGAGTATATGTGCAAAGCAGAGATGTGGACAAATTGTGTTTTGTTATTTCCTCAGAAGGGTCCTTGAAAACCTGACCTTCATGCAGAAAGGCTGATCTTCATTTCCCAAGCTACACTCCAGCATTGAACTTAACCCTTTCCCTGACTGGGTTGGGGTGGGTGCTGCAAGATCACATTTCTGTACGTCCAGATCATGCAGTGACTGATATAACTCAAACCCGCAGTGAGGCAGATGAACCTGAACCTCATCCTGGCAGGTTTTGCACAAAGGATGCTAAAGTGATACAGGTCCTTTCCATCAAGTTGGTGGTTCTGAATAAGTCCCTGTCATCTCTGTTCAACAATTAAAGAGGTTCTGCGGGCTCTTAACATCCCAGACAGGGACCGGGCACGCACTCGCTGGTTTTCAAATACGGCATCATGGGCGGCATGGTGGCGGTCCGGCCACCTCGGGAGCTCTGGAGGTGTCGTGAGCCCCGTTTGCCCTGGCCGCGGGACAGCCTCGGGCTGGGCGGAGGCGGCTTGGGAGACCGCAGCCGACTCCCGGGAAAGTTCCCTGGAGGCGCCGGGAAGACCCCGGCCCCGCTCGGGCAGGGCCGCGGGCGGGCACCGCCACCTGCTGGCGGCGGCAGCGCCGCGAGAGCTGCGCTGATACCGACCCCGATCCCGACCCTCCGCCGGGGCGCGGGTTGGGATTTATCCTGGCCTTTCGTCGCTGCTTTTCCTAGCACTAAAAGGCAACAAACTGGATTTAGAACATGACGAGAGAGTGGGGTGTGTGCAGGCAAGGCTCTTGCCCTGAATCCTTCCAGGCACACACACTGGTTCAGTGCTGTAGGATGGCAATCTTGAATAAACACTTACTGGAGTTAAATCCTGAGGATCTGGAGAAGAATTAGTGCTGCCAGCTCCCGCTATTTGTTGTGTGCACCTAACACCTTGGCTTCTCAATCCAGGAGGCTTTGTTAAATTGCTATTATGAAGAGAGGGAAACAGAAAGGAAGAGAAAATGTACTTGTCTCTTTGAAAAAGGAGAAAAAGTTTAGAATAACATGACTCTGAAGCATGAAAAATCTTATCACACAAATTAATTGTTTCATTATTAATGTATTATAAAGTGTTCCTGCTCTACCCGAGGGGCTTTGGTTTCCAGAAGAAAAAAGGAACCTATTCCCTGTGGGGAGCAGTCCATGGCTCAGTCACAAGCCGTGAGCATCTTTCCAAGGACTCACTTTCTCCAAGCTCTAGGCTTCACCCACAGACTCTGTGCCTCCTCAGCTTGCTGAGCTGTGGTTTCCCTGTGAAGCACCCCGGTAACAAGGCCTTCCCTCTTTCTTTGCACAGGAGCACCAGGTGGGATTGTCACGACCCACAGGGCCCATGCAGCCTTCTGTCCCGGCAGGCTCCAGCAGTGTAGTCACAGGCACCAGCTCCGGGGGGCCCTTCCTTGGGAGCCAGCCCCAGGCGGCCATCATGAAGCAGATGCTGATGGAGCAGAGAGCGCAGCTCCATGTGATGGAGCAGCAAAAACAGCAGTTTCTCCGAGAGCAGAGGCAGCAACAGCAGCAGATCTTAGTGGAGCAGGTACAGTATCCATCTGTCTCCAACGCATGCTGGGATGAGCATGAGCACTACAGACAGTGCAGCACCAGCTCTTCCTCCTAGATTTGGGAATTCTCTCTCTGTGGCTCCTGTCTGGGTATTTGAGCAATGGTTGTAAAAGAAGAGGCAACTGTATCAGTCCTACCATTATCTTGGCAAATATTACCCATGTTTCCAGTAGTGGGTTTGACAATCACCTTGGATTTTAGGCACTGGAAAAGTTAGCTCTTAACCTGGCATCTAATGGTACATTTACTCCAGCAGAAGCAGACTCAGCTGCAATTACAGTCACAGCTCCTCTCCCCTATCTCTGATCATGATCTTGCACTGGAATCTGCTGCACAGGAATCTGGAACAATGAATGGATGTTGGTTAAAAGAAGCCTTAGCAAAGAAAAATGTTACTATTTACCCAGACCAATTCCCTAATCTGGTTTATTGAGTGACAGTAGAAACAATTAGGTCATAGAAGGGAGACACAGCAGCAGGGGGAGAACCAGACTGAAGTGGGACAACAGTAAAACCACCTCTGGAGGTGGCAGTGTGGAAGAGCTGCATTGGAGCTATCACCTGGCTTCCTCAGCTGTGCCACAGAGTGAGTTCAAACACAGGCTGGCCCTGGCTCACCTTCCCAGGAGCCCTCCTGCCCCTGCAGCCTCCGCTGCCCACTTTTAAGGCAGCCCAGGCTTTGCAATATGAATGTTAAACTACCCTGTAGTTTAATAAGTCTGAATGGTGGTGGTGTGTGCTTAATTTAGCTGTAGTTTCAAAGCAGCCCAAGAGAAGTACAGTGGAAAGTCACACTGTTGAGTTCCTATAAGATCATACCCAAGTTTAAAGTTGCAGCCCACTAATGTACTTAGATAATGCTCTGGTAGGTCAGCAGTTGCTTTAAGCTTGGCTTCTCTCTCGCTAAGGAAAAACAGCTTAAGACTGTCTGCTTAAATTTGTGTTAGAACACATGCATGCTGTGTAACCACACACAGAAATACAGATTGCCTCCCCTCCTGTCTCTTGTTGCTTCTGAGAAACAGAAAAATTTATTCTCAGTGAACAGGAAGGATGCTCTTAGAAATATTTAAGATAAAGATGCCTGAACTGATTCAAATGTGAACAAGTGTATGAGAGTGAGGACCCAGTAATGCATCCCATGGATTGGGCCAATTCACATGCATAAAGCCAAGAGCCAGTCAGTGACTTGGCTGCTGAGGGCAAGCCTAAAAGTGTTAAAAAGCCGCCAAGCTGTCAATTGTGCTGGCAGAGATGAAAAGTGGCAGTCATAGTCCTCAGGCTCCTAGTTTTGGGGTGGTTTGTGCCTAACAAGAGTCCCTCTTTCTTTTTGATAATTTGTAACACATACTTATGAATGCCTGGATCGATACTTCCTTCTTTCCCATCTCTGCCATTCTTGTACCTTTGTCACACATCCTTGGTTTCGGACACAGTATTTGTACGGCTGCACATGATGCTACAAGACATGTCCTTTCAGTTCGTGCTTAGTTGAGTGCACCTTTGCATCTGAAAGCTCTGTTTTTATACTCAGCCCTTGATTCACAAGTATTTGTAGAAAAACAACCACAGAGGAGCAATGTGGTCTGGATCAAGGGAGCAATGCATTTTGCAGTCACCACTCCCCAAATATCATTCAATGAAGCACAAGAGGAAATATGCCTTAGTATCCATTTCTGGTTTGGCTCAGGAATGTTCCTAGGCTGCAGTGCTTGGGTCAGTATGCAGTAGTCTTGCAGCTGGGTGTTATGAGTGCAGACATGGAGCAAAGTCTTGCACCAGGAACACAAACCTCTAGACCTTGGTGGGACTAAAGGAAGGAAAGTGTGTGTATGGATACAGCTGCCCTTAGATCTAGGTGAGCAAAGTTAGTTCACATCCCTCCTTCTCCTTTCTGTCTGAAGACAGTAAAAGCTCATGCTGTAGAGGTCAGGATGAAATGGCTGTAGGTAAAGAGCAATGATGTTGGCCTCAGTGCTTGTTCCCTTTTGAGCCAAAAAGAGTCTGAGTGCTGAGTAGCCCAAGTGCTCTGAGGAGGACTCTCCAGATGACTCTGCCTGTCTCTCCAGAACACCTCACCAGATAAGAACCACTGCAGTTCTGCAGTTTTGCCACCAGCCCATTAATTAATCAATCACCTCTGTCTTCTGTTTCTTCTGCTTTTTTTCCCCCTCCTTCATTTGCAGCAGTTGCAGCAGCAGTCACATTTGTCTCAGCAGCATCTGCATCAGCAGCGAAGCCCATATCCAGTGCAACAAGTCAATCAATTCCAAGGTAAAAGTCAAATTATTTTTCCTGTTTTGGAGTCAATGTCCCTCAAGGTAGCAAGTGGAAGCTTGTGCAATTTGTGAATACCAGGGTTTAAGCAGTGTGCCAGAAGAGGAACACAGGCTGTTGCACACACCACATATTTTACCAAAGGGGAATGCTCAAGTTTGTACATTCAGTTAACTTTATATTTTCCTTTCTGCTCCCTTCAGTGAAAGCTGGGGGTTTTTTTGGTTTTGTTTTTGGGTTTTTTTTTTTACATTTGTTTTGCCTCTTTGATATCAGACATCATGGATTCATTCATGGATTTATCTTGTTTGCCTCTACTCTTATGAGTTTTTTCTTGATAGCATTTCTGAATGTATCTTGGTTTTTCCCCTCCTTCATTCCCCACTGTATCAAATTTGATGAGCATAAAATTTCAGAGAGGTCATGCTTACCTGGAGAATGTAAGCATGTGCTTACATGCATGATGTGCTCCCAGGTAACTAAAGAATGTAAATGTACCCATTTTGACTTAGGAAAAGAAGTTAATTCTGAGATTGTAGGTGCAAAGCATCAGCTGAATGTCTTCACTAACCATGATTCCTATATAGACACGAAATGAACACACACTTGTGCTCTATATTCATGATAATGTCATGTAGTTGCAACAGAAAACAAGGGAGGCAATTCTGGACAATTCTCATTGTTGTTCTGGCTCCCAGGACATGAACAGGCAGCCACATCTTCTACTGGCATACATCAGGGTGGCTTCTTCTAATCACCTCCTCATTTTTATCTTTGGTACCATAAGTTCTGTATGAAATTAGATTTTTACCCCAACAATTCATTTCCAAAATCAAGAAGTGTGTGTGCACAGCCATCCACTGAGATGCACACATACAATCTCTCTGCATTCATGCTTCTTTGAAACGTTGCCTTTGTATGTGTTATTTAAAAGAAACAAGAAGAGAGTTCAGGCTAATCTGGCAGAGCAAAGAATTCATTTTCATAAATTAACTAATTTAAATAGTTGACCATTTTTTCCTTTTTAGTCACATGAATGTAATCCAGTGCAGTAGGTTATGTGTAAATGAGACCAGAAGGTGGCCTAAAATCTTAAAATCTGTTGCATCTCTCATTTAACTACTCCTTTTCTGATCTCCTGTAGCTTATGCCAAGCACAGTAGTTAACAAAAGTAGTATGTGAACCACTTGCTGTTATTGACTCCTTTGGAGCTTTTCAGCTGCCATTTTCAATTAAAAAATAGCTGAAGATGCATTAAGATTTTAACATTCTCTGTATCTTAAGCACTTGCTGGAGTCATCATAAAAAGACTGTTTCTAATCATGGAAAGAACTGATCTAAATTAAGATAAATAGAGGGAGCCCCAGTGCCAATCATTAAGAAAGCAGTTTGATAGCATGAATAAAATAAAAGCTGCCACTTCATGTGGCCTGTTCCAGTGAGATCCAGATGGTCTCTCTTCATGCTACAAAATGTTTCATTTAGCTGTGTGCTAGAGCTAAAAGCACCCACCAGAAGCTTGTGGTGCTGCAGTTGTAGCCATCCTCTGCATTATGTAATAGAATGACTTGTATAGAAATGATGCTTCCTTTATCCAGACCCATTTCTCATGGAAACCAAGCCAACATCAATAACAAGGACCAGTGTTCTCCACTCACCACAGATGTTTAGGGATGTTGTCTGCCACAACAAATAGGGGCTGATTTAAAAACATTCAGATTCTGTTGTGCAGTTCTGAACTCTTAAGCAATGATTTTATATTTATACCTGGCATTTAATAATATTTGAGCCTGGAGCAATTGTGCACCTCATACACTCTGAGCTTCACCTGCCGAGTGTTGTATTTAGTTTGTCAATCAAATCTGAAAAATTTGACTATTTAGTTAGTGACTCAAATCTGACTGTTGTATTTATTAGTGACTCAAATCCACAATGAACCCATGGTATAATCTGGGCTCCAGGCAGTTGTCTTTATTTAAAGATAGTAAATACAGAAGCATATTGGCTTCCCAGAAATCAATAGCTCCTCCCCACCCCTGAAAGTAAGACACAAGCATGGTTAAGTTTTCTGCCACAGTGTGGAATTTAACAAGGCTAGGATTTTCTGGTTTCCCATCACTGTCCGAAGGTGAAGTAAAATGTGCTTATAGTATTGATTCACTAATACACTCTCCCTGCTTTAAATGTCCACAAAAACCCAATTTTTCTTCTTTCCTAGAATTAATCAGTAGCAATGCCATAGAAAATCCATTCATTTATGCCTCCTGAGCTATTAAAAAATTGATTGGCCTTCTGGGCCTGACATTTCCATTTTAAAGGCTTACTTTCCAAAGACAATGGAGATATTTAAAAGAGAACTTAATGGTAAACTGAAGTTCACCTGCTTTGCAGCCAATGAAGAAGACTGGTGGAAGTTTTCTCATTTGCTTGCTAGAAGCTGAATTAGGTGGAGCTGAAGTAGATAAGTGCTGCTGAGGAGGCTCCTACAGATTCTCTCTTATGCAAAGATGTGTTAACTAAGATTTACAGGGTTGTGGGCTCTTTCTTACCTTCCTCCCTTTTTGGTGCAGGTTCACCCCAGGATATAGTGGCTGTGAGAAACCAAGTAGCACTCCAGAGCATGAGAACATCCCGAATGATGGCCCAGAACTCCAGCATGATGGCCACGGGTCCCTCCCAGACCTCGAGCACACTGCCCACCACTGCGGGCCAGTCTGATATGGGCATGGCTCCTTACAGCTCTTCCAGCCAGCCAGGAATGTACAGTATGAGCACAGGGATGAGCCAAATGTTGCAGCACCCAAACCAAAGTGGAATGAACATAGCACACAGCGCAGGCCAGGGAACAAGGCAGCCTGCCTCTGGACAAGCAGTGGGAATGGTTGGCAGTTTTGGTCAGACCATGCTGGTAAACTCTGCTCTTCCCCAGCATCAGCAGCAGATGAAAGGACCTGTGGTCCAGGTCTTACCAAGGCCACAAGCACCGCGACTTCAGAACCTGATGGGGACTGTCCCTCAAGGAACGCAAAACTGGCAGCAGCGAGGCTTGCAAGGCATACCTGGAAGGACTAGTGGTGAAATGGGGCCCTTCAACAATGGCACCACTACATATGCGATGCCATCCGGGCAGCCACGGCTATCCAAGCAGCATTTCCCACAGGGGCTCAATCAGACAGTTGTCGACACCAGTGGGACAGTGAGAGCCCTGAACCCAGCGCTGGGGAGACAGTTGCTGCAACCACTACCTGGGCAACAGGCAGCCAGCCAGGCCAGGGCGATGGTAATGCCAGCAATAACCCAAGGGGTCCCTGCCATGTCAAGCTTCAGTCAGCCCCCAACACAGCAAATGCCAGGCAGTACCTTTGCTCAGAGCGGCCAAGGCCAGGCCTACAAGAGGAATCCCACTCAGGACATATCTTACAACTACAGTAACGAAGAAGCAGGAGCATCATTCTCCAGTTTAGCAGAGGGCACAGACCTTGTGGACTCCATTATTAAGAGTGGACCAGGGGATGAGTGGATTCAAGAACTTGATGAGTTGTTTGGAAACCCCCAATGAATGGGCTTACATAGTCTGGACCTTTGGTTGTTACATTTAAAAAAGCAAAGAGGGAGTCAGATGTTCTCCCCATCCCTGGATTGTTGGGGTTTGTTTGTATTGGTTTAGTTATTTTGTTTTCTTTTGTTTTTAATTATGTAAACCGAGCTGATCTTGTAGCCAACTTTGGGAGATACAGGGGATGATGAAAACATCAGCATCCCAAATCTTCCACCAAGCAATTTGTGTTGTGTGGCAGCGCCTACTCTGTGTGTGTGCGTGAGGCAGAATGGAAAAACTAGAAAAGCCAGCTGATGACTCTGGCTGGGAAGATTTGTTCTCTCCCCACTTAAAACAAAGCTTCATTGCACAGTACTATGGAGTGGTCCCAATATCTCCCACCTTTTATGACGGTGCACGTTGCAGCTTCCAGGGAAGCAGACGGAAGAGCTGGGAGCAAAGCCTAGAGATATCCAGGGGCAATTGCACAGGCCCTGGTCAGAAATGGGCTTAACCCTGGGGGCAAGCAGGACTTGGAGAGCCATGGCCAGGCCCACGGGGCTGGCTCTGAGCTATCCTAAGGGAACATGCAACACTTGCATGACAAACCTAAATAATCACAGGGAGGTGACCATTTTCACTGCACAGTGATAAACCCCACTACAAGTGCAGGAGAACGTAAATTTGGCAGTATTGTGAGGGCAGATTGATTATGTGACTGTTGCTGGAGACAGCCTAGTGGTGGGTTAACTTAACTGCTCAGTTCCCTTGGGACTTGCAATAGTGCTTCCCAAATCAGAGCACTTGGCATGGCCCTGCTGCCTCAGTGTTGAAGGGCTGAGAGGTTCCAAGAGACATTAGCAGAGGTCCTCAGTGGGTACCTCCCTCTCCTTCTTCCCCATGACGGTCTCAGTTCGCTCCCTTCCCCTCCTGTTCCTTCAGTGTGAAGCAAGCTGAGCTGGCAACACTTTTTTTTCGGGCAAGCTACAAAGGGGCAGGCAGGGGAGGAAAAAATAGGCACGAGAAAACATACAGTGAGGGTTTGGCAGAAAAGAAGACTTTCTCCTCCCCTCTTGAAAAGTGCAGGTTTGGCAGGTAGTATTACTCCAGGGTGTCTGGGCTCTCAATGTGATATGTTCAGTTTTAAACAGATGGGTTTGGTCTAATCCCTCTGGTTTACTGGAATAAAATTCACTTCAATATTTGAAGAACAGGAGTCAGTGAAGGACTACTGTAAAGAACATTCATGAGTGGGTAAAATAATTGATATTACAAACATGGGGTCCGCTGAAATAAGGTTTTTGGTAAAATAGGGATGTATCACTATCTCCAATGTTTGGACCAGTGCTGAGCAGCCCTGTGATGAAGCTGTGATAGATCTCACACAATACTGAGTGTGAGCCATTCTGAGTGTGAACCTGTTGTGGTTTGACATAACTAAGCGTCAAGCACACAAAAAAATCAGTTATTTTATAAGGAAAACAAAATAAGAAAATATTGAGGAAAACTAGATAGCTGCGAGGCAAAACAGGTTCAAACTTAAACGGTTGCAGTGCAAGGAAAGAGTTTTATTACTAACAGAATTAAAAGTTAAAAGATATAACAAGAAATTAAAACAAAACAAACCTTCTTCCCAGCACTTTTCTCTTTTTCTTAACTAGCACAAAAGATAACGCAACATAGGATTCTAGTCAGTGTTACAGTTCTTGAAAAATCTTTCTAATGCTTAAGGAAAAAAGGGTTTCTTCTTGCTTCATGTGGTTTCTCAAACTGCCCCCAACAGCAGACCCGCCCAGAAAGAAACAATCTGCTGTGGTGTAATACATCTCTTCTATGAAAAATATCAGTTTTTTCACACTGCCACACATGGACCATCACATGGGGTTATCAATCTTTTTAAGGATGGGTTATTTTGGCCTGAACACAAAGGTTTTTTCTGCTACAAAGTCCTTAAAAACCTCTCACTGCTTCTATATATCCTGGCGTAGGCACTCTTCACAATCTTCATGGGCCACACATAAGTCTTCCATCCCCCCATGCACTCCAAATGGATTAAAGAGACAAACAGTTTGAGATATTACAGTTTCTTACCACCACATGCCAGAAGTATTTTTAAGCTACGTGCGAGGAACGCGGCCCCGCCCCTTTTCTCAATCACCATTTCCTGTTCTGTCTCACATGGCTCACTCTCTCTCTGACTCTGAAGCCTCTATGTTGAAGAATGTTTTTGTTCAGGCTTTATGATGAAGAAAGCCTCACTCCCTTTGTGCTGCTGGCTGCATGGTGTTTTCTTCAGTTCAGCCAAAAGTGTGCTGGCTGCAGACAGGAGGCTCCCGACGGCTCCATGTGGAGATCAGGGGGACTCGCCGGTCCCAAGAAGCCGCTCTGGAAAGATTTAAGCTGTGTGGCAGCCCATGGCTGGATTTAGCTACCTGGGCTCTGGGATGGTTCGTGCTGTGGCATCAGGGAGAGGGGAATGGGGCCAGGGCCTCGGCTCCGAGGCCCCCCCACCTCCCGCAGGCGAGCTGGAACAAGAGGAAACTCCAACCTTTCCATGCGGTTTAAATGTGTAAATTGTGAGAAGCATTATTGGTCTAAAAATCTGTCTATTAACTCAGATTCAACCCACTACACTACCCAAGTTGCAGTTGGAGGCCGTTTTCTGGAACCTATCACCTCTTTAGTGTTTTCAGCTGAGAGCTGCTTATCAGGTTACTTAGTTGGGCATAAAAAATGTTAAAATGACCCACAGTCCAGAGTTTTAGCACCCTCCGGCCTAGTGCTGGCCTCTGTGAGCCATGAGTCTTGCTCTGCAGAAGTATACAGGTGCCAGTCCCAATTCCCCTGCTCTTGATCACTTCCTTTTTGCTCTGCTCTCCCTGCGCCCAGCTATGCCAAGTGCTGAGCCCCTGAATTCCATGGAGGTTGAGGGCCTTGACACTTGACACTTTCATGTCCTGCCTTTTTCCTGTGGAGCACGGACATGCATCCCATTAAAGAGCAGGATCAAATGAGCCTGGAACCATCTCACTGCCCCACTGAGGCTCCCTTTTGAGCAGTTTCCCTTGCTGGGCTTGCCTAGTGGGGGGAATTACTTGTTCTAAATGCTGCGATGCAGCAGGACACGCTACATTTTTAATGGGCTCAAGGTGAGCCATCAATCCAGCCTGCTCTGACTGCTACATTTTTTAAAAATGGCTTTAATCACATTAGCTGACCTCTTTTTAAAATACAGCACAAAGGCCAATTCCGGTTCCTGCTGAAGATGAGCATGGTTTGCCTGCCTGCTGCTTTGGGTTGGGCCCTAATTCAGTGAAAGGGAGCACCAGCCAAAGTTTTTAGTTCATGCTAACTAAAAACATCTCTTGGTCAGAATGGAAGGGATAGGCAAACATTGGGAGAAGCAGCACCCTGAAGGGACCAGGGTGCTGTGGCTCTTGTGTCAGCATGAGCATGGGGCACAAACCTGTGTGACAGAACTGTGACAGGGTGAGGAGAAAGCCACCCTGCTGGGCAGAGGGCAGCGCTGGGGACAGTATACCACCCATACCTCTGGTGAGAGTGATCAGGGCTCACCTCTCAACACAGAGCTGGGAAAGGAGGACTTAGAAACACAAATCCACCACACAGCAGCCAGTGCAAGTCAGTGTGCATCAGGGAGATACAGGCCTTGGTAATAAATGGTGGTGAAGACGAGTTTCTGTTGTCTTTGTAAAAGCTTCCTCCAAATACTCCATAGTGGGATCAAGTACTAGAGAATAGATTTTACTAGATTTGGGCTTGTTTGGGTTTTTTTCTTTCTTACTATGGTGCTGATGTATATGTAATGGTAAAAAAAAAAGTAATTTGTAAATATGTTTTTACAATTCTACAGATATCACTGGGTCTACTATTTGTAAAATATATACATATAAATATATATATATATATATATATATATACTGTTTGTTTAAAATAGAGTATTTTTATTTCATTCCTTGACTCATCTTTACTGCAGTGGTATTGCACTTCAGATGACGTCTAATTACTAATTTGTACTGTATCCCTGACAGCAACTTGCTCCATTTTATTCAGATTTTTCTAGTTTTCTGGTTTTACTTTGTACATTAAGCATTGCTTATTTCCTTTTAAGACCTGTACAGAGTCTGAAAATGTAGAAAAATACCTGATGTTAAAAAAACCTCTTTTAAAGAAAAAGAAACAAAACAAGAACAAACAAAAAAAAGTAACCTAAATAAAAGATGGTTATCTGAGTCATATACCTAGTGTATATGGATCATGTCTTGCCCCACTCCTGCACCTCAGTGAGCAATCTTCCATGGAGGGGAGGGAAGTTGTATGCAGGCAGGTCTGAATCAGCCCCAGGGTTTCTGTATGGCTGCATCACAGCACCTGGTGGAGTTACAGGTGTTACACCTCAGCAGTTACAGGCTGGGTATGGCACATCCCAGGATGCCCCTCTTGCTCCAACAGGTTCAGCAGACAGTGAATCCCTGCATCCCAGGCAGCCTCAGCCCTGTGCAGCAGAGCCCAGACTGCGGTAATGAGCTGCTGAATGGGACATGCTTCACCACCTTCTGCCATGGTCCTGCTTTCTCCAGCAAGGTGGGCTACCAAAGCTTCGTATGCTCTGAGGAGAGGCCTGTGCTCAGTCAGATGCTACAGGGAAGTTGGTCCTTATTTCACCTGTTGAAGGTGGCGGCTCCAACCTTTTGTGTTTATTCTGTGCTGGGAGTGAAAGTAGGGAGCAGGGAGGTTGCTTTCAGAGGAGGAGACAAGATGGAGACGAGGTGGGGTGGAAGAAGGGAAATGCATAGCTGGACATAGAAGTTAGAGAAAATGGGAAAAGTGGGGGAGGATAAAGACACATACTTAGAGTTATTCCTTATCACCTACTGCTACAACAGGGTGAGAATTGTGTTGTCAGAAGCCTTTTGGAATGTGCACATGGATATATTGGACATGTATAGCCTGTCCAAGGTAAAAATGCCATGCAGCCTTCAAGGCTTGACACCACTTCCTGTCTGTTCCCAGCCTACCAGGGAGTCATGGAAGATCAGACATTGGAACTCTGTTCACTCAGCTGGCTGTTTGGGACTCAGGTGTGGTTTGGCTTCACATACAGCCTCTAAGGTGAGACTCCCCTTCTCAATGTCAGACTGAAATACTATAGTTTATGACTTAAACATCTTCGTGAAGGACTTTTGCCCATTATAGCAAAAACTGTATTACAAAGGTTGCAGAGAAGACCACCACACCCTGAATGGGGCCCTGACTGAGGCCTTACACTGCTTGCTGATGAAGATAAGATAAAGTAACAACTCAGAGCTGGGGGAGAAGAATACATTCACAGAGCACAGGCTTAACACCTTCAGGGTGGGAACCACAGCCCCAGGGCTATCAGCTGCCAGGTTCAAACAGGCCCTTGCACCAAAGGGTGGGGCAAAGAGGCTTTGGGCCTGTGGTGAAAAAGCCTCTGGTGAGAGGCAATGAGCGCCCATCCTCCGATGTGCAGACCAGCTCAGCTATGGGGCCCTTCGCGCTGGGAGAAGGTGCATCCAGAGCAGAAGGGGGTGTCATGGCCCATCAAAGGCCATGGGGGCTCAAGGGGTCCCCAGACCGTGCACCTGAGCACTGCAACATGATGCAACAGATCCACAGTGTTGCAAGGGACAGTGCAAACTGGCTGCCTACAAGGGAGGCATGTCGGCATTCCCACCTGTCCAAAATATATATTAATCCACTGGATCCTGTACTTCTTGGTATGGCATGCTGTGGCATGGGGCAGTGTGGCCCAGCAGAGGGGGACCCTCACCACTAGCAGACCAGATGGAGGGGAGCAACGAGATGTCGTTGGGACCCTTGGATGGGTGATGTGCTTCCACCTACCCCCTGTCATTCTCTCCCTGTCCCCCCACCCCCCATGCACT
>JACBWW010000038.1:7072620-7095458 GCA_020086605.1 Lanius collurio
CTTTGCCTGAAAGCCCCTTAATTCCAAATTTATAATAATTCAGAAAGAAGGGGGCTGCATCCTTCACCTCAAGGGAGGCTCCTGTCTTCCTTAGCAGACATCTGTCTTTTCAAACCAAGACATGAGGGAAATGAGAAAATTAAGGCATTGTAGGGCCAAATCATCTTTGTTTGTTCAGTACAATTAACCAAAGCAAATCATCAAGGCTATGGTTTATCAGCTGTAATGCCATTTGGCCTTGCTGCTGCTCAGGCAGCAAGGCTCTGGTTTGAGGGACACAGAAGACTGGTTATCCACACGGTCATCCACAGGTGAGCCTGGTGTGCAGAACAAGACAGATGCCAACCAGGGATATGAAAACCACTCAGGAGAGGAATAATCACTGCAGATTTTGTTAATGACATAGGACTTGAATTTTAGTTCCCCTCAGTGAATGGGAAGTAGCGGTGTAACTCCAAATTTAAATTTTGTGCTGATGGTTTAACAAGAGCTAGAGTAAATAAAGCAGTGAAGCAGAAGTAAAGATTTTCATAGCTTTTCTTACCCCTGTATCAAGTTGTTCACTTCTAAGAGGCTAAATTAAATATGACTGAGGTCGTTACAAAGTATACTTGACTTGCCTTTGTGTGCCTTTTTTTGCTTTCATCTTCAGGTAGCATTTATGGTTACTGAGCCAATGCTTTTTATAGGAGAAGTGTCAACAAAGGATGTCTGGGCTTCAGGTGGTTCTCCAAAAAGCTGTTATTGCAGAGGCAAAGTTGCTAGCGTCCAGGGTGTGGGATTACAGAGCCAGCCCTACAGCTGCCAGCTGCAGCTTGTAGGCATACCTGAAGCCACTTTCTGTTCAAGTTACCAAACATTATATACTTTTGTTTGCTGAGTATTTAATATATGACAACCAATAAGCACCACATACAATATCTTTACAGTTGCCTATAGCCTATCATAGCTACTACCACTACCATATTATAGTCATTATTATCCAATTACAACAGTAAATATGTTACAATTTAAGCTTACACTGGAAAACTCTCAGACCTTTCCTCTACCTGCCACATCGACATGTCTTGTTTGCCTGTGATATCTCTCTTTTTGGTAAAAACATGTTTTCTATTTACTTATGATCTTCTTGAGACTTATTCACTTAGTGAAAAACATGTCTTTTTTTGTAGTCACGTACCTTTGCTCTAGTCCTTTTGAATCATCTCCAACCTTTGCCTTCTCAGTTATTCAGTGATCACTGGTTCAGCAAAACATCTTTTACTTTATATCAAAACTTGCTTCCATTTCTATGTCATCCTCAGTTTCTACATTCAGAGGTCTTTCTGCCAAGTCTACATATCTGTGGAATTCCCTTGCCAAACTTTCCTCCTCCCCAACACCTTTACTCTGAAAACATGGGAAAAAGCAGGCTTTCAAGGAACATTACACCCAAATATTTTATATGTTAAAAAAGCCTGTAGAGAAGCTGCTACCTGTATCACAGTGTATGATAGTGTCAGGAAAATTAATCCACAAACACCAGAGGTTTATGTCCAAAAAGGAGATAGAGGAGTCCTGTAACTTTATCAGAATAAAGGGAGAGACCAGGCAGCATTTCCCCTGGGGTGTCTCAAATTCTCTATTTATCCTAATTTCCCAACCGCATTTCCTTCTCTCTTTCCCCATTGGCTGAGGTACTTGAGAGGTACAGACTTCCCAAAACACCTAATACCTAAGACTTCCTTCTAATGTATAACCCCTTCTATATTTTAATTCTTATTAAAATATATTCTTTAGTTCTTATGGAACTTATGGTTCTCATTGTTTCTTTCATCTCTCAATATCCAGTTTCATTTATCAGCAGATCTATAGTTTATTTGTAAAGACAAATCTCTTTCTTTCCATTCAGCAATCAGTGGAATCTATCCTGTTGTTTCTTTCATCTCTCAGTACTAGTTTCATCTTCCATCAGGCCCACAGTTTGTTTGAAAGACAAGTCCCTCATTCCTTTCAATCCTTCCTCCTTTATTTTTTTAATAATTGTCTTTACGAACTTTAGTTATTAGTGACTTAATTTTCTGTTCTTGGGTCTTTTTTTTTGATTTTACAATTATTTGCAGTGACATCATTTTCTGTCCTTTTTTAGCTATTTCTGGATCTGTAGGCTGCTACGTGCATTCCTTTGATCACATGTTGAGTTAGTTGCACTAAGCAGGGGATTATGCATGGCAAAAAGATTAGAGTTGCTACAGCACATAAGACAAAAAAGCATTTGTTTAACCCATAGTCTACCAAGTAACTACGAAAATAAGTCTCATTCCCATCTTTTCCACGTTTGGACCGGTACATGTGTTACCTTTCTTATTCCTTTTGAGAGAAACATGACAGCCCAATTAAAATTAATAAAGAAACAAAATTTATTATGCCGCTGAAAGATCGATCACAAAAAACACAATTGAGGAAAAAACTGTTCCGAGCCCAGGATCGGAGCTGGGTGAAACAGTAAGCCTGACCTCTATCGCATCAGACCTCCCTGATTCACGCTAGCTGTCTGGTTTGGGTTATTTTTGTATGATTTTTGGGGAGTGTCCAAACCCAGTCCATTCTTCTTGCTCTTTAACATATTCATGGGGTTCTTCTTTCACGGTGCAGGACTGGACAAGGGGTTTCCTGGATGTGATGAATTGCCCATTCCCGGAACCCACAATGGAGTTCCCAGAACCTTTAACAACTGAGATGTAGATATCAGAAGATAGTGATCAAATATAGGCATCACAGCTATTTGCATACCTTGTACCACTGAATGGATTAGTCGAATGAAACATGGTATCATGCAGGGTATGACTATCACCCCAGCTACTGAGCAAAGTATGAAAAACACTACTTTCTTCCACCATGCACCATCAAATAATTGTTCCCACCATGAAGCCTGTAAGATAGAATTCCACTTTTGGACCAGAATATGTGCCACCTTTTTTATCTCAGCTGCAAGACCTCTTATGGTCTCCCCATAGTCATCAATTTCTATGCAACATTCTGATTCATTAAATTTCCCACTGACTCTCCCTTCTTCCGCCAGCAAATAGTCTAATGCAATTCAATTCTGGTATACAAAGGCACGTATCTGGGAATGTTGTTTGGCTAACTGCTCTAGTGCATCTGAGGTATGATTCGAGACAACTTCCACCACAGTCTGAAGCCTTATGAGTCGATTCAATAGGTAGACAGGGGTTCTATACCCCCAGCTACCGTCTTGAGCCCAAGTCGCTGGACCGTAATACTGGATCATTCTCTCTGCTAACCATTCCTCTTCACCCCACTTCTGACTCCCACCTGCTATAGGCAGTACCTTTTTTATTTCTCTTTTCTCTCAGCTCAAGGTTTCATATATAGGGACCCCTAACAGGCCACTTCCTGATGTGGGGAGCGTAAAGAAGGAAGGTCGAATCATACATACCCAGAGTGCATGAACCTGTCCATTTACAAGGCAATTTGCTGTATGCCTTTTTCTCACATATCTAGTATATACCATTTGGGGCTTTCCATTTTATTTTTGAGCTTTCTGGTTCCCTCCAGTATTCTTTTAAGTCCTCTAAGGATTGGTAAGGGTTAGCTCCAGGTTGCTTGTTCCAGCAAAGGTTGACTCAGCTATTCCAATCGCAGTTTGCTTTTCTCTCCTGACTCCAATATCCTGCAGGGGGTTCTGGTTGCTAGATCTTACTTTTATTATTTGGATATACTGCTAGGGTGGATATACACAGGATGTATCCCACAATCTCAGTATATTCATTTCCTTCCCTGCTAATACAAATTGTCCCTATTACCTGTTGGTCCAAGACCCAGCCCTCAGGCCTTGGTAAGGTTTTAGAAATCTGATTTTTGTCCCATTTTAGAAGTTGCTCTGGAGCTAAGCCTTCACCCTTCCAAGGCCATTTTTCTGCTGACTTCAGTCCCTCACAGATCCAACAGTTGGACAGACCTAATTCAGTGGCAATCTCTTGCATTAGATCTATAAACAAGTTCTGGCTAGGGGCTGGCAATTCTCCATTGTCATACTGCTTTTCTAATAGATTGTATTACTCACTCAAAGTCAATAGTCTCTCTCGTTCCACCCTTCTTTTTCGTATTTCAGATTCTTGTCTCTTAAGTTCTAAGGCCACCTGTTACATAGTACTTTCTGTGTCCATACCTTCTCCATATTTGGAGAAGCAAAAGTACTTGTCATATTGCAAACATGCCCTGTCATCATCCTCTTTGAGGAAGTCCAGTATAATCAGTTTTCTGCTGAGGGGTGACCTATCTTCATACCCTGTGTTTTGCCCCAGCCAGTAGGTTTTCTTGTCCATCATACACATGCTCAATTTTGAATTATCATAACACAATTTGTTGATTTGAGAATAGGCTATGAAGATAGATTTCTTTTTCCCTCTAATCCATACAATACAATTACAGTGGCCACAGGATGGGACAGGCATTCGATTTACATTCCTTTTTTATCTTCTGAAATAATAATTCCTGCTATTGAGAGGAGGAGACGCTGACTTCTTTTCTTTAAACCTTGCATTTTGAGGTAAACATTTAATTTTATTATTTAATTCACAAATTTGGAATCGAGTGCCATTTAAATCACAGTTTTTTTTCTTTACAGTCTCCTGAGATCTAGGGTGTCTCCTGCTCCTTCAGGAGGACCTGCTGGCCCCGTTCACAAAGTCTGTCAATTCTCTGGCCCTCCCTGGGAGACAAACTCTCTAGTTGTGTGTTAGATGTTAGGCATATGGTCAGGCTCATGGCCATGAGGAGTCCCCAGAAATGTATGCCTTTGCCATTGCCTTCACCCACTGGAGTGCAGCCAGTGGCAAGGTAAGCCATCTTCTCGGCAGCAAGAATATTCTTCCGGGGTCCTATGGCTGGACCGGATCGCATAACACTCCTTATATATGTTCCACCGGGAGAGTTTGATTGTGTCTGATTCACAAGGTACTTTAACTGTTTTCCGGCACTCAACTGTGAGAATTTCTGCTTGTGCGTTCAATTTTTCCCTTACCCCGTACTTATATATGGCATACCACTCAGGGGAATCTAGTTCTAATTTTCTCATGTTAGTAGCAAGGGTTAAATATTGGTTAGTCAGGTCTTGGTCTTCCTCTAAACACTTTGTACACAGACCTCTGGGTCTATACCCTCTGCGACAATGAACAACCCAAATTTCGTTACAATATTCACACTTGAAAGAAGCAAAGGGATAACATTCACAGCCAGTTGTATTGCAACTTATCTGATCCCTCCTGATCATTTGTTGGGTTGGTGTAATTTTATCTTCAAGTCTCCTGGTGAAGAAGTGATCCTCTACTCAGGTGCTCCTTCCTGGACTTCTACTTTCTTCACTCTAGATGCGTGTGTCCAGCCTTTCTCTGCCATTCGGATTGCAGCGTCTGTGGTTAGGAGGACAAAAAAGGGACCCTCCCAGTGAGGAGTGAGAGGGGTTTCCCACCATGTTTTTATGAGTACCTTGTCCCCTGGCTGTATCTTATGGATTGCAAACCCCAGGGGTGGGTATTGTGACACCAGCCCACATTTCCTTAATTCCTGTAGGTTTTTATTAATTGTTATCAGATAAGGTTGGATTTGTCTGTCCTCTATCCCAGGATGTCCTACTGGCGTTCCATGTTCATAAGGCATCCCATGCAGCATTTCGAAGGGTGACAGCCCTGTCTCAGAGTGTGGCATAGTTTGTGTGTTCAAGAGAGCTATGGGAAGACACTTTACCCAAGACATTTTCGTTTCTAGTATCAACTTCGGTAATTGTGATTTCAGTGTTTGGTTCATTCTTTCAACCTGGCCCAAGGTCTGAGGGTGGCAGGGGGTATGATATTCCCAATGAATCCCCAGTGCCTCGGCCAATGTTTAATGATTTTAGAGGTAAAGTGTGTCCCTTGATCCAAATCTATGTAGTATATTATACCATATCAGGGTACAATTTCTTCTATTAATATCTTTGAGACTGTCTGGGCTGTCGCCCTGGAGGTAGGGAAAGCCTCTACCCAGTGAGTTAGTTTATCAACCAATACTAACAGATTTTTATATCTTCCCACCTTAGGTAACTCAGTAAAATCTACTTGGATCTTTTCGAAAGGTTGGTGGGCGACAAGGCGACTTCCCAGCATTGTCTGCCAGAAGTTAGCCCAGTTCACTTTCTGGCATGTCATGCGCCCTTGTACCTCCTGTTTTGCCAATTCATAAATACCCTTGCATTCGAAAAATTTTAAGAATCGTCCTGCAAGAGCCCAGGCCCCCCAGTCAGTTTGCTGATGTAGTCTCTTTAGGATTTTCCTACTGTATTCTTTTGGCAGTAGTTCCCTCCCATCAGGCAATTTCCACTGACCTTCTTCTAACCTTCCCCCTATCTTTAAATAGTCTTCAGTTTCCTTCTTGGAAGGTTGTGGGGGGTATTCTCTAGGCTCTCTTTCCTTGACTTCTGGGGTACTTACCTTTAACAGTGCTTTTGCCGTCTTGTCAACTAAATTATTTCCTCTGGTCCGGAACTGCATTCCTGCCTGGTGTCCCTTAACATGCACTATTGAGATTGCCTCTGGCTCCCTGACAGCTTCTAGGATTTGCTTTATTATTTCTCCATGGTCTAACCCTCTCCCTTGAGTGTTAATTAACCCTCTTTCTTCCCAAATTTTCCCAAAAGTGTGCACTACACCACATGCATACTTAGAATCTGTGAAGGTGGTTCTTTTCTTTCCTTTCAATCCCTTTAGAGCTCTTAGTGATGCATATAACTCACATGCCTGAGCAGACCAAGTAGCACTTAGAGGTCCTGATTCCACTACTTTTCCTGCTTTTCCATCTACTATCGCATATCCTGACTTTCTTTACCCTTCTACTACCCTCGCTGAACCATCTACAAACCATTTTTCTCCTTCTTCTATCTCTTCTTGTTCTAGATCCAGCCTTATCTTAATTTGCAGTTCCACTATCTCAGCACAATCATGAGTCGGTGTCTCCGAGGACTCCCCATACAGAAACTGTGCAGGGTTTTGTGCTGTGGTTGTCCGCAGTCCTAAGTCATGAGAATGGACCAATATTGCCTCATATTTCAGGAGCCTAGCATAGGTAAGCCACTTATCTGCTTTCTGTTGTAACAGGTTCCTGACACTGTGGGGAGTATGTACAACTAGAGATGTCCCAAAAGTTACTTTTTTCTCTTCCTCTGCCAACAGTGCCACTGCTACTATTGCCTGCAAGCATGTGGGCCAGCCTTTGCTTACGGGATCCAACATCTTTGACATAAATCCTACTGGTTTCTTAGTTCCTGCCCAATCTTTTGTTAAGATTCCATGGGCAGTGTGGTTGCTGACATCCACATAATTGAAATTGTTTCTTCACATCTGGGAGACTCAAGACAGGGACAGTCATGAGTACCCTTTTTAATTCTTTAAATCCCTCGTCTTGCTCTGTCCACTTTATCTTGTCGGTGGTTAATTTCTCATATAGGAATTAGCTCTCAATCCATTGTCTGCAGTATCCTAGGAGTCCTAGCAACTGCCTGACTTGTCTTTTTGTACGAGGAGGAGGCAGTGCCACAATGCCTGCTACCCTTTCAGGATCTAACGTCTTTTTCCCTTTTGTTAGCCAATGCCCCAGGTATTTTACTTCGGGTTTGGTAAACTGAAGTTTTGATTTGGAGACCTTTAATCCTTTGTCTCCCAGGAAATTCAACAACCTTATAGTGGCTTCTCTCACATCCTTTTCTGTTGAGCCTGCAACCAGTAAATCATCTACGAAGCAGCTTAGTTCCTTTAATAAGCTCAAATTGACTGAGTAATTGTTCAAGGGCCTGACCAAACAAGTTTGGTGAGTCCACAAACCCCTGAGGCAAAGAGGTCCACCTGAGCTGCTGCTTTCGGGGGGTTTCTGAATCTTCCCACTGAAATGCGAAATAATCCCAACTGTCCTCTGCTAGAGGACAGGTCCAAAAAGCATCCTTTAAATCTATCATGCTATACCAGGTATCTGAAGGGGAGATGTTACTTAGCAAAGTATATGAATTAGGGAACATGGGAAATAATGTTTTAGTTCTCGCATTTACTGCCCTCAGGTCCTGTACTAATCTATAACTGCCGTCTGATTTTTGTACTGCCAAAACTGGAGTGTTATGTCTGGACATGCAGGGCTCCGGAGTCCCTTTCTTTATTAGTTCGTCTATTACTGGCTTTAGACCCCTTCTCCCTTCCATCGGAAGGGGATATTGTTTAATTCTAATCGGGTCTTCTGGCCTTTCAATCTCGATATGAATGGGTGTCATTTCTATCCTGCCTGCCTCTCTTTCGGTATACCAGACTTTCGGATTCACCTTGTTCTCATTCTCTGTAGTTAGTTTGTATAAGCACACCACAAGCTGCGACTCTTGAACAATCAAGTTTACCATCAAAGCCACTAATAAATCTCTTCCTAACAAATTATAATCTGCCTCTTCAACTAATAAAATATTCCCCAGGCATATCCTGGTTTCAGATTCGAACTCTACATCTTTAATAACAAAAGCTTTAAAGGATTCCCCTTTTGCCCCAACCACCGTCTGAGTCTCCTTGCTCTTAGTGCATCCGCATGGCAGTCGCTGAAAGGTGGATCGTTCAGCTCCCAAGTCTACCAGAAACATCAATTCCTGCTTCAGGGGTCCGACTTTTAATTTTATCAAGGGCTCTCTGGATGTTCTGGACACCAAATTGAGAAGCCCCTGACACTCCTAATCTTCTTGAAAGACTCTCTCATCTTTCATTCTTTTTCTGCAATCTCTTTTAAAATGCCCCTTTTTTCTGCAGTAAAAGCACTCCAGGAGGTTTTTCTGGGTGTCCTTGTTATGTTGTGGGGGCGGGGCCTGACTCCTCCCATGCCGGGCTTACTGTGTCCTTTGTGCTCTCCTGCTTCTGTGCCTCCCTAACTGCTGCTTCCAGCACCTTCGCCTGTGCTTTTTGGTTTTCCTCATCTTGCCTCATGTGTGTCCGCTGAGCTTCACAAAGCAACTCCTGTAAACTTTTCTCCTGCCAGTTATCAATTTTTTCCAGTTTTCTCCGAATGTCCTCCCATGATTTTGCAACAAATTGTGTTTTTAATAGAATCTCCCCAACCTGTTGTCCTGGGTTGCAGTGTATTCTATTACCATCATTATGAGCTGTTGAATCCAGGTGGGCAGTGTTTCCTGGCTCCCTCCCTATCTTTCTGTTAATGGCCCATCAATGTCTTGTTGCATGACTCAGAGATAACTCCCTCTGGACTATCTTTCTGTTAATGGCCCATCATGCTGGCCTCATGACTCATCATCCTATTGTGAGATCCTCCACCCAGGAAGAGGAACCAAGCATTCCATCCTGCACATAGTCTGAGATTCTAAATACCACAGACACCTTTCCACTGGATTCCCAGAGGACAGGAGCTACACAGCCACTGCTGGACCTTCCGAGGAGGAGCAGACCTTTTCTACAGGATCACCACTTCAACAGAACCACATTCACCACTTCAAGAAGACTGCAGCCACCACTTCATCGGACTACTACTACCACCCTGACTAACAGGATGTCTGTCAGGTTTGTATCCAGACTGTCAGTTTGAATTAGTGGTTTTGGATTCTTTCCCTTCTTCTTTAACTTCCCTATTAAAATGTTATTTTGACTTGGTGCCTCCCACTGGTTTGTTTTCAAACTAGTACACCTGTGAATTAGGATAAGTTCCCGAGTACATCTGTAAATTTCTTTTCAATCTCTCTAACCATTCTGAGGGAGTTTACTCTTTCCTCTGGCATTCCCCAAACACTTTGCTCAAATTCTGCCCTCTAGGCACTGCCTGCCGTATCCCTTGTATCACTAAGTTTCTTAGGTCTATCATGTTTCGTCTACCATCTTCCGTCTGAGCATTCTGCCCTGGGTCTTGAGCTGGCCATTTCT
This sequence comes from Lanius collurio, assembly GCA_020086605.1. Taxonomy (NCBI): domain Eukaryota; kingdom Metazoa; phylum Chordata; class Aves; order Passeriformes; family Laniidae; genus Lanius; species Lanius collurio. Next base: position 7,082,550 of record JACBWW010000038.1, read on the forward strand.
AACTCCCTGGGGTTCCCTGGGGATTTCTGCATTCCCATTCTCGTATTCCTGCTTGTTTTATCATTTCCCGTTCCTCACTGTTGAACAGAGATCTTAGGATCGCACAGATATCGTTGTATGAATATCATACTATTCCCCAAAAATTCATCCAGCCAGTCTGCCATCCCTAGGGGGTCATCCATTAATTTTCCCATTTCTTTCTTAAAAGCCCTCACATCTCCTGTGTTAATGGGCACATTTACAAATCCAATAACTCCCAGTGCAGTTGACACCTCTCTCAGGGGGAGCAGCTTGTGTTTGTCTTCCTCCCTCTCCCCATAATCTCCATTGGGTTTCTTTGTTTGAAAACATGTTCTGCTGGATGGGGGAGAATAGGTTCCCTGAGTGGAATTGAAAGATCTTCGTTTCCCCTAGGTGGCAGTGGGGCAGAGGCTGGAGTTGGGGATAAATCTGTGGTATCAGTGCCTGGTTTGGTATCGCCGCTGCGCCATCCACTTCGGGCATTTGAGCCTGCACGGGTGGGTGCGGAGGAACCAGATACAGGGGCAGGAGGCTGTCTAGGGTGTCCCATGTTCCATTTGGGCTGGAGGACCCCAGCTGTGTTCTTATTGGGAGTAACTCAGTTCGGGCGAGTTCCCACATTTTAGCATAATCTTTCTCCTCTTTCCCAGGGGGAGTTTTTGTGCTTACATAGTGGCTTAAAGCTTGGCACGTCCATTTCTCGAAAGTGCCGAAAATGGGCCAAATTACGTGTTTCCCGATCTCCTTGCTCCCCCATATTTCTATGCAAAAATAAACCATCTTTTCTTTAGATCTGTTTCTCTTTTTGGGACAGTCCCCCCCAATGTTCTAACATCCATCCCAGGGGACTATCTCTAGGGATTTTGGGAATCCCTTGTTCTTCCTCTCCCCCTGATTTTTCTTGGGGCTTTTTCTGGATTTTACTCTTTTTCTGTCCCATTTAGAGAAAAAAAAAAATAAAAAAAAAAAATTAAAAAATAAATTGCTTTGCTAGCGTGTCTTACTTGGACTTTGCGCCAAGTCCTCTAAATTTCTAAATCGGCACTGTTTCAAATCTGTCTCTAGTTCGTTACCAATATACTAGCCATCGCAGAGGACCGCTCTGGGGGTTCTCCTGCGGTAACTGCTCTCAATTTTCTTATCTTTTCTTTTTCTTGGACCAGCTCCGTCCCAGACCAGTGGCTTTACCACTCCTTGAACTCAAAAAAGGACGTACCTTCCCCTCTAGCCATCCTGCGATCGATCCTCCAAAACTCTTGACCGATCTGGGCTTTACATGCGGGGAAAAAAAAAAAAACTGGGTTTTTCACTCTGTGTCTTTCGCTTCCCCCATGGAAGTTCCTCACAGGAGAGAGGAACTACGATCTTGGGGTCCCTACTTGCTTCGTGATGGTATCACGTCTCACACACACCCACTCAACAGCTCCTCACTCAAACACGCAATACTTACGGTCTGTTCTCCTGCATGGATTCTTCTTGCATGTAGATTTTTATGAGTGAATCACCCTGCTGCGGCTCCAGGGATCCCACCCTGCATCCCCCTGAGTTCCCTGAGAGCTCTTTTATTTTCTTTTCTCAATTGTGATACCATCTTGAATTCGGTTTGTGGATCCAATTGGTTCGGGGAACTCCGTTAACCTGCCAGGCCACTGAAAAATTAGCGGGGTGCCTCCTGGAAGGAGAAGGGGGTTCGCAATTCCCCCAAATCGGATCACGTTGGGCTCACCAAATTGGGATAAACACGACAGCCCAATTAAAATTAATAAAGAAACAAAATTTATTATGCCGCTGAAAGATCGATCACAAAAAACACAATTGAGGAAAGAACTGTTCCAAGCCCAGGATCGGAGCTGGGTGAAACAGTAAGCCTGACCTCTATCACATCAGACCTCCCTGATTCACGCTAGCTGTCTGGTTTGGGTTATTTTTATATGATTTTTGGGGAGTGTCCATTCTTCTTGCTCTTTAACATATTCATGGGGTTCTTCTTTCACGGTCCAAGACTGGACAAGGGGTTTCCTGGATGTGATGAGTTGCCCAGCTCTGATGATGAATTGCCCAGCTCTGATGATGAAATTGTCCACCTTCGATTCCCGGAACCCACAATGGAGTTCCCAGAATCTATAATGTTTTAACAACTGAGGTGTAGATATCAGAAGATAGTGATTAAATCACCATCGTCCAGGTGTAGTGTTAACGTTGCTACGATAAGATCCAGCTCCTCTTGGGTGGACTCCTCTCTGTGGATTACCTTTTGTAGAAAGAATTTCCTTTACAACTGCTCCAGTTTTGTGAAATTCTTTCTCCAAACAGGCTGTTTGGGAGGGGTTTGAAACTCCCATTCTTTATACATTTTTTTTATCTTAGTTCATTTTTATATCTATTAGCACAAATGACAGATTTCATTTATAACACTTTTGTTATTTGTTTCACCACTTTTCCATTGTCATCTATTTGCAAACAGCAGTTTGAGTCATTTATTTTTCTACACACTCTCCCTTTTTCTGCTAATAGATAAATTCAAAGATAAAGTCCAGTCACAAACAGTTTTTCCTACATATACACCTCTGTGGAGGTGCCTCCCCAGAAATCCCAGGGAGGAGGGACCCTGCAGGGTACGGGTCTGTCCCTGCCCCTGCTCCCATGTCACGTGTGCCCCATACCTCTTCCTGATTGGTGATTTGGGTGCCTGGGGACCGGGAAGAGAGAGAGTCCCATGACTGGGGTCTACCTGGGAACTTCAGCCATGCGGCTGGAGGAACATCTCTGAACATCTAAAGAAATATCGCTTCATCTTTCCTTCCAAGTTCATCACTGTCTTATTCATGTTGTAAGGATTCCCCATTACAACAAATGGTGGAGAAATGCTGGCAAACGATCCCTGGAGAAGGTAATTTGTGAGTAACTCTCAATATCTCTTCTTGCTTTTGTTTTACTGTCCCATCTCTGAAAGATGGAGGACTCGTGGAAGGACTCATGGCTTTCCGAACCACAAAGAGACATTTACCTTAAACTTTCAAAGGTTCTTGAACAGTAATATGTAGATTTTAGCTTAATTCAAGCTCAGAAAGAACTAAGACACTTTTTGGCATGGCTGTTTAAAAACTTCTTCTATGTTTCTTGGGATTTGATTCTTACCAAGGACTTTTGGAAGAATGTTTGGACACAGTTAATTTCCAAATCAAAAAATATGCCCATGCAAGACTATTTCTGTGAATATTACCTGATTTCAGAGACTGTTGAGCAATATCGGCTGTGTCCCGCTGCGGTTTTAGCAGCGAACATGTGGTCGAGCAGCAGGCTCCTCTGTTGCCCCAGAGACTGTGCGGCCCCAGCCGTGGGCGTCCAGTGCATTGCGGGTGGCAGTGAGGGAGCTCCCGCACGTGGGAGAGCCAGTGAGGCCAGGCATAGCAGCAGCAGAGCTGGTGGCGAGAGCGGTGGCGGCGGGAGTGGAGCCAGGAGCAGCGCGGCGGCACGGGCCCGGTGGTGTTCGCCCTGAGACACACGAGCAGCGCGGCAGCGCCTGGGAGGGGAAGCCGCATGGGGCCACAAGGGCAGCCTGGTTAATGGGACGGTGCAGCGTGGGGCTGCGCCAAGCCCAGGCAGCCACATGGGAGCCCAGCAGAGGCAGCTGCACACGGGCTGCTGCCAGAGCTGACGGGGGAGCCGGCAGAGCAAAGCAGCATGGCCCGGCCCAGCCCACGCAGCCCTGAAGGCAGCCCCAGGAAGCCAGGACCACCCAGTGGGAGCACTCAGACCCCTACAGCAGCAGCCCCGGTGTGAGAGCAAGCAAAACTGAAAGTGAAAGTGAGAAAAAACGAACTTCGAAAAATAAAAAGGTTATCGCAGATAGGGTTTTTGGAACTGTAATGTTGCATAATGTAAAGAAAAATTACAATTTCTTGTTGAAAAACGATACTGGAGAAAGTATTTTTGTCCATAAATCTGCTATTGTAAAAAATAACCCCAAAAGCAATGTTCCAAGCTTAGAAGAAAGAGAAAGAGTAGAATTTAAAATTGTGGAGGGAAGAAAGGGTCCACAGGCAGCATGTGTTACAGGCCCTGGGCGTGCCCCTGTCAAAGGCAGTAGATATGCTAGACAATATCCCCATAATCCCTATCCTTTCCCCTATCCCCCCTTTTGCTTTTATCCCATGCCCCTTTATCCCCCATATATGCCCAGCCCAAACTTCCCTTTCTGGTACCCCTCACAAAACCAGTCTTTTTCATTTACCATTAATCCCTTTGCAATGCCGATGGGGGGGATGAAAAGGAGGGAGGGAAGAAATTAACTGTCATTTTCTAAGATTCCAACAGGTACAAAAAGGAAAATCCCTTCCTCAGTTTCCATCTGAAGCATGCTCAAGTCCTGTCTCCCTTCTGCTGCTCCAAAGAAAATCTGTTTGGACATCAGGGGACTCAAGATAGTGGCTTCCTTTCCTTTGAAATTGTTTTGTTGTTTGTCCAACTGTATTTTCCAATGTTCTTTATTTAATAAGAAAGGATGAATTGTGGATGTGCCTTCCCCTGAAATCCCCAGGGGAGGGACCCTGTAGGGTACGGGTCTGTCCCTGTCCCTGCTCCCATGTCACGTGTGCCCCATACCTGTTCCTGATTGGTTGGTGTGTGTGCCGGGGGCCCGGGGGGAAGAGAGAGGGGCCCATGACTGGAGTCTGGCTGGGAACTCTAGCCATGCAGCTAGAGGAATAAAATAATCCCTGAACATATACAGAAATATCGCTTCATCTTTCCTTCCAAGTCCATTGCTGTCTTATATATTGTTGGAAAGATTCCCCACACTACAACAGAGGAGGGAATGCCTCTGCCACTCCCGTGTGACCAACCCCATCCCTTCTATCTCCAGGGATGCCTTGGGCCCTGCAGTTTATCCCTCTGAGGCTGTAAAACTCCGCTATCACTTTTGCCTTTGCTTTTGCCTTTTCTTCATCCCTTCTTACAACATCCCTGTTGTATCTTTCTAACTAGTTCATCCAGGGACTTATTCTGCCTTTTCTCTAGTCCCCTACAATACTGCCTATGGGTACTCATTCTCCCACAGCTCAAAATCTTTCATTTCTCCAGTGAATCAACCAAAATCCTTAAAAGAATCCTTCCACATACAATCTGCATTTCTCAGATATTCCTTCTTCTTCCTCTTTGTGCTCTCTATCTTCGCTGCACATGTTCCAGAGACAGTCTCTGTCCTGCCACAGTGTCCAAACGGCTCCTCAGACTCCCAGCACTCCTGGTGGGCACAGCTGGCAGCACCACAGGCGTCCAGGGTGTCCTACAACCTCATAAGGGCCAGCGGCCACTACTGCCCCTGCCTGGGGGTGCCAGGGTCAGGCACTGCCTGGCGCTGAGCCTGAGCTGCCCCATAGGCCCCACAGCCCCACAGCCCATGCTCTGGGTCCCACAGCTCCATGCCCAGTCCTATTGCTCCTTGCCTCAACCATATTAACCCTTTTGTCCATCTCCAGTTGTTGAGACTCTTTCTCAACTCCCCTTTTTGCCCCCTCTGGGCATGCATTGTCAAGACCCCTTCTGGGCATCTATGTCTTTAATTACCTCAGGGAGAGTGTGTAAACTAACTGCACATTCTTCCAAGGGATTCTTCAGAGATATTTTGGGATCATCATCCCTTTTGCCAGAGCTACTGCCCAGCTTTACCTTTGCTACCCTCCATGGGTGCCTTGTCTTACCCATGCTACCCTCCATGGGTGCCCTCCCAGGTGTACCTGTGCTACCCTCCATGGTTGTCCTCTCAGGTTTACCTGTGCTACCCTCCATGGGTGCCCTCCCAGGTGTACCTGTGCTACCCTCCATGGTTGTCCTCTCAGGTTTACCTGTGCTACCCTCCATGGGTGCCCTCCTGTCACGATCCACTATACGAGCCGGGGTCGTGATGGTTCATTAACCCGATCTCAGAGTGCAAAAGACACAGCAGTGGGGACTTCAACTTAATCAGCAATGCACTTTATTGAAGTGCCAACACAATATGCGATAGGTGGGAGAGAAAAGGAAACAAAGGAGAGAGAGAGAGAGAGAGAAGAGGGGACAGGGAATATAGCTACACACGGAGGGACAAGTCCTCGGGGCATTCTGCCTATAGATCCATCGTCTTCCCTGGAGAGATCTCAAAGGTGGGAAACTTAGAAAGTCTCTTTATAGTCCTTTTCAGAAGCGAGGGGCAACTAGCCAAGAGGTGGAGGAAATCCATAGCTATTGTTATGAGGCCTGGTGCTTTGGGAAACAGGTACAGAACAGGTCCTTCCAGCGCAGTCCTTCCCACCTTAGCAGCAAGAATGGCACAGTCCACCGTGACCTGTTTAATGTTCTCCCAGCTCAGGCACACCTGCAGGCAACACCTGGCAGACATCCCACCTCAGCCAGACCAGGGCTCCTGTGCAAAGTTTTTAAGGTTTCAGTCTCTATCCTTGTCGATGATCGTGAGGCAGATGAGGGATCTTCGGACTGTCCCTTACACCTCCCAGATTTGCTCCCCGAAGGTCCCATTGTACTCACTGGTGAGCTTTCCAGTGGTCCTTCCCTGTGGGCTCATCACAGACCCCCTGCTCCGCCACTCGTCTGTCTCCTGGACACTTTTGGGAACCCAATCAATTGCCTGGTGCTGGCTGCCACCAAGGGGAGCTGATGACCAAAACTGGGTGAGGCGCCTTCAGCTCTTCTCCCTGTGCACCGGCCCCAGACGGTGAAAATAGCCCGGACAAGAGCCCCCAAATTGTCAGGAAAATTAATCCACAAACACCAGAGGTTTATGTCCAAAAAGGAGACAGAGGAGTCCTGTAACTTTATTCGAATAAAGGGAGAGGCTATGGGGCATTTCCCCTGGGGTGTCTCAAATTTCTGGAGGGCACAGTCTCCTTTTTATCCTAATTTCCCAACTACATTTCCCTCTCTCTTTTCCCACTGGCTGAGGTACTTGAGAGGTACAGACTTCCCAAAATGCCTAATACCTAAGACTTCCTTCTAATGTATAACCCCTTCTATATTTTATTTCTTATGGAACTTATGGTTCTCATTGTTTCTTTCATCTCTCAATATCCAATTTCATTTATCAGCAGACCTATAGTTTATTTGTAAAGACAAATCTCTTTCTTTCCATTCATCAATCAGTAGAATCTATCCCGTTGTTTCTTTCATCTCTCAGTACTAGTTTCATCTTGCAGCAGGCCCACAGTTTGTTTGTAAAGACAAGTCCCTCATTCCTTTCAATAATGCATATTAATTTGCGTGGCCTGGCCTAACAACCTGTAAAAAATCAATCAATCAATAAAACTAAACCAATTATGTTTTAATAATGTCTTCCTGGGTCCTGGAACTACTAAAAATTAATTTTAAAGTGGCTAGTTCAGAGACATCCTTCAAATTAGGTGAATAGTGGGACTCCTGTGTCCCTGCTCTTTTCTGTATCAATGACTGAGATTCATTCTGCTCTTTCATTAGATTCTCTTGTTTTCCCATCAGTCTATAAAACACTTATCTCTCATCAAATCTCAAATGCTTAAAACTGGATTCCTAATTGGAAACCAGTTCCTGCATTGTTTCTGCTCCTTCTTCCTACCCTCGAGCATTTCTTGCACAACTTAATCTTCAACTGAGCTGATTCTCTGAATAACTCCTGGTTCTGAGACATTAAATCTTGTACCTCTCATGGCTGCTAAGTGAAGCTGGACTTCCATCACTGCTCCAGGGAGGTTGTATTGCCCATTAGCACCTTTCTAAGTCAGGACTAGAGGCTCAGAAGAATAAACAGAAGAGCAGAGCACTGAGTGCTCTGCTGTTGTATTTATCTCACAGGAAAAGGTCACAGGCTGGGCTTCTCCCTTTGCATGAACTGGTTATAACACATGCTTGCAGTTCTGGTTTCACAACATTCATCTGAACTCCCATGAATTTATCTGTATTGGGTTACCCATGCCGGAAAGTTGTGATTGTTTAAATCAAGTCAGCTGGTGAGATTCTTGCACAAGTTTCTCTTTGGGCTTGATGTCAGATTGCCAACATAAAGTACTAAGGCTGGAGGTTGCGCGGCCGGTGCTGGCTGGGGTCTGAGGCTCAGACCCAAGAAGCCATGGCCAACTCAGAGAGGTGATCCCATGAGGAACCGTCTCCCAGGGGGTCGTGGCTTCTCCCAGCCGTTGGCTGGGGTTGCCTGCAGAGATGCCTGGCTCAGCAGGCCATCAGCTCTTTAGTGATTCAGGGAGTGATTTCAGCTCTGCTCTGCAAGGCAAACCCCCATGGCCAGGCCCGGATAGAGAGAGGAGAGGTCCTTCTGGTGGTTCTGCAGAAGCAGCTTTATTCTTCCATCTTCCACAAAGGGGTGACCAGAGACAGATCCTCTCCCAACTTGGGGTAGAGGGGTCTCTTTTATGGGGGTACAGAGGTGGGTGTGAAAGGGTGAGAAACCAGTGGGTATTAGGGTATTTTACATATAGTTTCCTAGAGGATCATAGGTCTGTCTTCTCTCACCGTAACCAAAAAGGCTCTCTCTTTCCCAAAGAGGGGCCTGCAGGGGCATTGTGTGACCTCCTTATCTCCAGGCCTTCCTGCCAGGGCAGGGGCTTGTCAGACCCCACATCTGGAGATTTTGCAGTTCCCTTTATCTAAACAAAGGCTACCTGCCAGGACAGGGGCTTGTCAGACCAACGTAAATGAAACTCCAGCTTATATCATCTTTTCTGTGATTTTAACTAAGATTAACTAATATAGCTTATCCATCGTAAGGAAGAAGTATTTTTCACCTCCCTTCACAGTGTCAGTAAGTAGAACTCCCTGAATTTTCAAGATACTTTTCCTAATAATGTCTAGGTTTTTTGATTGGTGGTTTTTAATCCTTCACACTTCTAGGCTAAAAATCAAGGGAGGCAAGCTGAACTTTCTCAGAAGTTGATGATAAGCACTGCCACCAGATAGAAACATTAAGATCACAGGGTATATTGGAGCTGATCTGATAACAGAAAAAGAGGATGTAAATTTTCAGTCCTTTTTATTTGCCTTCTGTTGTGTTGGTTTTTTTTTTTAATTGGAAGAGTCATATTCTTAAGCTTTTTCTTTTCTGGGTACAAATGTTTTTTCAGTAGCTGAGGCTCTGAGAACAAATAAATAATTAATCAAGCCACATTGATGGGTTGCTAGATAAGTTGGCAGTGCTATACATATTTGGAAAAAAAAGGCAGAGTAATTATTTTTAAACTGCTCTAAATCTCATGCTAGTATAGCACAAATGCCTTCAAAATGCATCTTGTTCCCTGCTGTAAACACAGCTATATGAATCAACATATTTCAAAGAAAATAACGACAAGCATTAAAAATTATACTTGAGTTTTAGACCAATGCACAGCAAAAAGAGCTTCTCAGCCTTGCCCCCTTCTAATCATAGAATAGAATCATTAAAGTAGGAAAATACCTCCAAGATCCATGGGTCCAACCCTTATCCCAGCACTGTCATGGTCACCACTAAGCCATGTCTGCGAGAGCCACATCCACATGCTTTTTGAGCACTTCCAGGGATGGTGATCCCACCACTTCACCGGGAAGCCTATTCCTTGATTGTCAGAGGCGTATTGGCAGGGCATAGAATAAATCCATTTGCCTCTAAATGAAATTTAATGATGAGAACATAAGATTAATATCTCACAATTTTGTTGTCTGATGTAAAGATTTGCTTTCTCATTTCATTTCAGATACTGAGTATGTATCTCTGGTACTGGTAACATTTTTTTTACATCACTTTCAGTCCAGTATCTGTGTATTTGATTTCACAAATTTACTTTGATTTTTGAGGTTTTCAGTTGTGTAGGTGCCTTAAATAAGGTTCAAGTCAAGACACAACATAGCTTTGGAGTAACTTTACAGCTAGTTAGAAGCTCTGACAATGTTATCATTCCAAGAAGTCAACAAACAAAAGAGAATTGAAATCACATTAGTTTCTCCCACAGGGAAAAGTAATCTGTCCCACTGAGCCACCTCCCTCTGACTGCAGAGAGGGTAAACAATGCTCTGGTGAGAAAAATTTTAGGACTTCTCAGAAATGAAAGTTGCAGGGCAACCAATTTATCATAAAATAATTTCTAGTGATTCAGAACCAGTGGAAACCTCCACAAACCTCAGCCATGCAGCCCATAGCTCTTGCTTACGTTGCTGGAAAGTGAAAAGAAGAGAGACAGCCGCCAGCCACAAGCAAAATTAAATCACCAGCCATGTTCCCAGAAGTTTCTGTGTGTCAACAGGATGTGTATATGGGACAGAGCTCTTCAGTGAGAGATAAGGAAAAACAACAGGTGGGAGACTAAAAATGCTTTTCAGCATTGCAACAAAGGCCTGCCCTGGAAATAAACAGACTTGCTTTTTAAAACAAGACTGCAAAATTATGGCCAAGTTTTGTTCCTGGAAAAGTTCAGCCCTGCCTACTTCTTGCCTGCATGAAAGCGCAGACGGAACAAAACCAGCCTTTCTTGCTTCTGTGGATTCAGCTGTTCCTTTATCCTTACATTTCAGTTGCAGCCTCTTTGGGGGCAAAGCCTCTTTGTTCTGTTTTTGTAAAGGGTCTATGTCCATCACCAGCAGTGCCCCTTGGAAGCGGCAGGTGTGAGACATGGGAGGGAGGAGCAGAGCTTTGTGCTGTCCCTGCTCTTGATTTACAGGTTTTGCTGAACATGCACAACATAAGCTCTGACGGGAAACCTGGCAGACACAAGCAGTCAGCCTGCAGAAAGGAACTGTTCAGGGCCGTTCAAAGAGCAAAACAACTGACAAAGAGGAAAGGAATATCTTCCCTCATCATACTGCCTGGAACACACTTCTTGTAGTTTATGCCTAGTCTTAAAACTGGGAGTCTCTCAAGGGACATTTTTTCATCATCTAACAGGAAGCCTAATGTCAGTAGCCCTTACAATCTCATAAGAGCACTGGAACAAAACCAATGTAACATTTGTTTTGACTCCAGGATTATCTATCCACTTTGCCTACAGCTGATGTTAAAGTGGGATATTTCATTACCTTTCCTCAAACTTGGTAATTTTAAGGGCTAATGTAGAAAAGACATTAAAGACGTTATTTTACCTTGACAGATTTTACTTTCTTGGGTGTTAATATTTTTCTTTCTAAAGACTGGAAGAGTAGATTTACTGTAATAACACTAGTTTGACGTTTGTGTTTAGTAACTCTTTAATTGCTGATTTACACCCTTTAATTGCAGATCTTGGTGTAGTATGGGTTAAGTTTCTGACCACACAGCCTCTGTGGTTTTTAGGAGCTGGCTCAGAAGTGTTCAAAGAATTGGCACCTTGCTGATAGATGAATATGAAGGAAAACTCTGACAGAGCTGGTCATTCGAAAAGTTAAAACCACAAGGGCTAAACATCTTAAGGCCAGATGTCATTGAAGTTATGTGTATTTTCTGACTTTATTCAGAAGATGCAAATTTCAAAATGGTGATTGATATGCAAAATCCAGCAAAAATTGACATAAAAGGAGACAGGAACAGAGGTTCTGAGCAGTAAAAAGTCATGTAATTCAGAGACGCTGGTGGTGTCTTACTAGACATAGGTGTCTCCTGTTTGGAAAGAGTGGTATTTTACTGCCTCTTGATGACATTCCCAAAGAGGCCTGGCTCCTCTCTCATGAGAAGCTGCTGTTAACCATGTTATAAATGAAGTCTGTAATTCATGCTATTAGGTATTAACATGAACTGGAATAAAAATGTAAAGAGCAAGAGTTTCAAACCCCCCAAACAGCCTGGCTGAGGAAAGAATTTCACAACACCAGAGCAGTTGCAAAGGAAATTCTTTCTACAAAAAAGTTATCAATAAAGTGAGGAGTCCACCCAGGTGGAGCTGGATCTTATCACAGGAACATTAACACTACGGGATGATGATGACTTGATCACTATTTTCTGATATCTACATCTCAGTTGTTAAAGCATTATAGGTTCCTGGAACTCCATTGTGGGTTCCGGGAATTGAAGATGGACAAATTCATCATCGGAGATGTGCAATTCATCACATCCAGGAAACCCCTTGTCCAGTCCTGCACCATGAAAGAAGAACCCCATGAATATGTTAAAGAGCAAGAAGAATGGACTGGGTTTGGACACTCCCCAAAAATCATAGAAAAATAATCCAAACAAGGCAGCTAGCATGAATCGGGGAGGTCTGATATGATAGAGGTCGGGCTCACTGTTTCACCCAGATCCAATCCCGGGCTCGGAACCGTTTTTCTCAATTGTGTCTTTTATGACCAATCTTTCGGCCGCATAATAAATTTTATTTCTTTATCAATTTTAATTGGCTGTTGTGTTTATCTCAACCAGAACTGCTGTCACAAGACAGCAGATGGTTGGACTGGTGAGACCAAAAGCATTTTAAGCATGAAACCAGACTGATCAAATAAGCGCTTCTAATGAAATTACATTACCAGAACTGCTCAGATTTTGACTCTGGAAGAGATGAAAAGAGCTTTGCAAAGGGCAATGCTCAGCCTGTGCTGGGGTGCAACTTCTTGAAGACCAGTCACAAGTGGCAGGGCAGCATCTTTTATTCTTGAACACCTCCTAGAAGACAGGCTCTGAAGAGCAGAGAGGCTCCTCCGGGTGGAAGGAAAAACATACCTGAACTCTCATAGATTTCACTGGAAATGTTTATAGGGTAAATCAATGTTATTACAATGTTTGAGGCTGGCTGTTACAGTTTGTTTTAAACCCAGAAAAGCAAAGAAAGAACGTAGAAGGTTCAAAATATTCCCAGAAACTAAATTAAAACCAAACAAGATTAAATGTTGATGCCAAAAAATTGATATATTTTATTTAATAGGAAGGAAGGAAGGAAGGAAGGAAGGAAGGAAGGAAGGAAGGAAGGAAGGAAGGAA
>JACBWW010000038.1:7105434-7131997 GCA_020086605.1 Lanius collurio
GCATCCTTCTCTTCAAGGGAGGCTCCTGTCTTCCTTAACAGACATCTGTCTTTTCAAACCAAGACAAACAGGAAAATTAAGATAAAGGCAACAGTACATAAACACTGGCCTCAACTGACAGTCAGAACACAACCTGACACCCTGTTGGTCAGGATGGTGGTAGCAGTCCGATTAAATGGTGGCTGTAGTCCTCCTGAAGTAATGGATGTGGTTCTGTTGAAGTGGTGATCTTGTAGAAGGGTCTGCTCTTCCTCTGAAGGCCCAGTGGTGTTCCTCTTGGAGGAATCCTAGTGGATTCCTCTTGGAATCCAGTAAGGGCTGCCTGTGGTGTTCAAAACCTCAGATTATATCCAGGTACAAATGCTTGGTTCCTCCCCCTGGGCAGAGCATCTCACAGTGGGAGGATGTAATTTCATGAGTCATGCAGTGAGGCTTGATATCCCATTAACAGAAGATACCTCTCCAGAGGGAGTTATCAGGGATGTGTCATGGAAGGGATAAAGAGCACTAACCTCCCTGGTTTTAACAGATGTGATAGAATACATACTTTTGGTTACATCTTACATTGTAACCAAAGACACCCCAGCTACTGGGGGAATTTGGCAGCTCCAGTCATTGTCACAACTGAAAAACTGACACTTTTCCAAGGTGCCTGCTGCAGTTACACATTCAGCTGCTCCCAGATTTCTATCAGGTGTATTGCCTGAATTCCTGAGATTCATTTGAAATTCTGGTGTAACCTGGCTGTTCTGACAGAGGAGTTTAATGGTAGAGACCATGTATCTGGCTGCTGCCCTTGAGCTTTGAATTCCAGAGTGCAACCTCCTCCCATCAGGCAGGTAGCAGAGCCTGCAAGGCCTAGATGTCAGCTCCTTTCAGAAAAATAACCCAAGTAGCTGATATTGCGATTACCATATTTACATGGGCATGTTTTAAAAAGAAAAAAAAACTCTCTAGAATCATTCTACCATGCTCCTCCATCTCTCTCTTCAGCCAGGGAAGCCCCACTCACATCTATCCCTTCCACATGGAGCAGAGTTTGATCCAAGCACTATTGCAGCAGCCACACGACCAGGCTGATCACTCCATCCTGAAATTGCTTCTGTCTATCCTGTCTATCCTCAGCTCTTTTCTTCACAACCATCTCCCTCCTTGGCACAACTGCTATTTCTTCCCTTGGTCTCCACAGCCTCTCCTTGCCAGTTGAAGGCTCTGCCCTCTTCCCCTTTCCTGCTCCCTCACTCTACAACATGTTCACTCTCCTTTGATGGATTCCAGCTCAACTTTCAGAGCACTTCTACTGGGAAGCCTTGTCTGCTCTTGAGCAGGGTGCCCTGGATGGAGTCTCGTTGCTCAGCAACCTGTTTCTCTCTCCTCCAATTGTGATTTTGCCTCTCAATGCCTGCTGATGCAGGCACAACAACTGAGAGCAATATTAGAGAAGCAGTTGCTCCTGTCACTGTTTACTTGTTATTTATGGTTATAGTCATGAAAGGATTTGTAAACATTTCCTCACTTCCTTCCTTGGTCAAAACAGGTATAATTTTATGCTTTTGTAGCATAATTAATGGATAGTCATTGCATTTCAGTGTATGTGACATACAATTTTATTGGTGATTTTTTTTAAGTGGTTCCTGGCTCTGGATTCTTCTATTTTTCAGCCTCAAATTGAGACATACAAGGTTTTATATTAGGAAGTAAGAAAATCCAGTGTAAGAGAGTCTAGCTTAACTGCCTGAAATTTTGGTTCTCATGTTTAGGTGCATGTATTCTTTAAAATGTCTGTTTTGAATCACTTCCTGTCACCTTCAGGAGGATCTTAAGTCTAATGTTGATATTTCAAAACAAAATGCTTCCATGAACAGAGATAAAGAAGTGAGGGTTTTTCCTGTTTGCCATTTCCTCCTCCACACTAACCATTTCCAGCTTAGTCTTTCTGGTTTGCATTTGTGGATGCGCCAAAGAGGACACACAGCTTCACTTACCTGTTTTCTCCAAGTGAGCACAGCAAGAAAGCCAGACCACGTGTGTTTTCTGATCTTACAGTGAAAATGCTGCTGAGACCTTTATTTACTTAACAAACTGTAGTCACTCAGGACAGATCTGGAGAGCTTCATGTGTGCTGCTGGAGAGTTACATGCTGGCAGATCTACTGGGCCTTGATTCAGCTCCAGATAGGCTTTATTCCATTTGTTAGCACCCAAGTGACTCCTGAGCTTGTGACAAGGTCTGGTAGGCAAGGAAAAACTTAGTTTTCTATTGTAGGGGCGCTTTGCAGGGCCGGACTCAGAGGTATATCTGCCATTGCCCTCTGCTGGGGTATGCCAGAACTACTGGTGTGTGCCTTCTGCCATGGGAACCCTTGGAATTTCCTGAGTAGAAGCCTTGTTGGGGTTCCTCCCCCTGCCATGGGGTCCTGAGGGAGGGGACCCTGGGTAGAAGCATGGCCTGGGCACAGGGTTTCCCTGCTCCCTGGTCATATGTACCCTAATCCTGTTCCCCATTGGTTATTTTGTGTTCCCCTGCCCGGGAAGACCCTGGTTGTCCCATGATTCCTCAGTCCTTCGGCAGTCCCCCTGCCATGTGGATGGAAAATAAAGATCTCTGAAACTTCTATCAAGAATCATTCCCTAGTTCTTTCGACGAGCTTCGCTGTCTATGGATGTTGCAGGAGACCCCACTGCAACAAAGCCTCTCCTTTATTCTACAAAATTACTACTTTGGGAGCTCAGGATGCCTGGCAGCAAGCAAGATTTGTGATTTTGTTCAGCAGGTGACTGTC
Organism: Lanius collurio; assembly: GCA_020086605.1. Classification (NCBI taxonomy): domain Eukaryota; kingdom Metazoa; phylum Chordata; class Aves; order Passeriformes; family Laniidae; genus Lanius; species Lanius collurio. The sequence goes on from JACBWW010000038.1 coordinate 7,108,217, forward strand.
ACACAGAGTCAGTTTGTTACTATACTACTTAGACAGTATATTTACTTATTGTTTGTATATTTATGAACAGTTGGAATTTGATTCAGAGATGGTTTCTGACCACCGCTCTGCAGCATATTGCCTGCATGACATCCACCCACTTATCTTCCTGCTGAGTAGAGACAACTGCAAATCTCAGTCTAAAAGCAGTTAGGTGGTGATCCTGAATTCACTTTAAAATCTGGTCTTCCCACAACAGGCTTATTAATGACAGCCTCTTTGAAAAGGCTTTTTTTGAATTAAGACCTTTAGAGGGCCTTGAAATTAAGTCCTTTACAGAAATGAAGGCTCAGTTCTGAGGCACTACATATTTGCAAGGAAGGGGCATCTTGCATTTCTATGGGATTTTGCCAGTAGAGAAGGAAGAGAAGGATTTCACCAGTAGAGAAGGAAGAGACTGTGGACCAGCTGTTCTGCAAAGAAAACAAGCTCCAAATCAGGCACACTAGCCAGGCTGGTTGTTAAGAGCGAGTTCTCTGAAATCAAACCAGAACAGAAGTGATCTGCAGTCATGACCAACTGTCAGCCATTTCTTTCCTGAATCTACACCAACCAGGAGAAAAGTATATTCTTTATGGGTTTTTGGTTTTTTTTACTTTGCACTCTTTCTAAGCACAGATTGCTCCAGAGCCAGAGATCTGAGTGAGTTTCCTTGTTCCACCTACTCAGCAGTGGCTCTGGACATGCTGGATGCTGGTTGGATTCCATAGGTTGCAAATCAGGGGTTTTGTGAAACTGAAAAAAGATTTGGGGAGTGCTTTGAAATCCTTAAATGAATATAGCCTGGCCAGGGGTAGTTCTCAGCATTATTCATCTTGAAAATCCCTCTGTGTTTTCTGGTAGAAACAGAATTGGAGCAATATCAGTTCAACGCATAACCTGGTAACTCTCATGGTGGTTTGCAAGAGTTAAACCAAGTAACAAAGTAATGCGTTTTCCATGTCCTTACCCCGGTCCCTGTCTGAATCAGCTAACAATGTTGTGCTGACTGGCTTGCCTTTCTCAATTCAGAGAGAGATGATATTGTAGAGTACAGAAAACTCCTGATAAATTAGCAGATGTTAGAGTAAAAGCCATTCCAGTTCCAGAAAGGCCTTATTACTCTTTGAACAAGCCAAATGTTTCTTGATATAGTTCATTTAGCCAGCTCTAAAACAGGGAATGTAGAAATAGGTTGCATTGACTTGGGACATTTATTTTTAGGTAATGCTTTTGGTTCCCTTTCTCAGTATAAGAACTACTTTCATTCTCTTCAGAGACAGAGTTATAAATATTCTCCACTGAGATCTGGGGCCTCTGAGAGGAGTGTGTAGCACTTCTTGCTGTTCATAGCAATCATATTTCCTTCCATTCCACAGCACTCTTTCACCCTTCTGACAGAAAAAAACCCTCATCTTTTAAAATCCATTTGTTATTTTCCTGAGGAGGAAGAGGATGCTTGTGGAAAACTGCATGTTATCAATATGGAAAATAATATGTCCCATTTCTGCCTATTCCTAACCAGTCTTACACACTTCACAGCCCTGGATCTCAGTGGCTTGGTTCTTCTTTGTGCAATCAGTAACATGTACAAAGTACTCCTGTCCTTGGTCTCCTCCACTTATTGGTGCTTTCACATTGCAGTCCTTGCTCATGACACTTCAAACATGACAACACTTTATCTGTCAATTTGTGTTATAGAAAAGACCAAGTAAGAAAGAATTCAAAGTCTGACAATGGCAAATTTACTTGCTGCTCTCAAAATATGTGACAGACCCTGTACAGATTTGTAACCCATTGTTCCCGTAGAGAAGGACTGAGGCTTGCCTTTTGGTTGATTTTTCTCTGATATGTACTGTTCCTTTAGGAAGCCTTGCTTAGGTAATTTAAAAGAAAAATGACTGGAGAAAATAAATAGAGTAATAAATAAATAAATAAATTGGTAGGGGAATGCCTTCCTGACAAAATCTGGAGATGCAGGTAGGGAAATAGCATTTCCTATTAACTATCTTAACTTTCAAGGGCATCAGCATATATTTTGTGCTTAGTTTCCCTGGTGGATAGAGCTATGGATGCATTACAGTCCATGTGCATGATTGGATAAGCAGTGTTATAAAACACTTGCAACCTGAAATAGGCACAGTGTGACCACGAGCAGAGAACATCAGAATGTACTTCAAGTTGTACAGTTTCAGAATCATTCACGATTTAGGAATATTCAAAAGGAAATAAAAGCATTTTAGGTCATTTTGGAAATGTGTCATTTTTTAATTTCTTATGGTCATAATTGTGATGTTATTTCTTAATTAAAATCTAATTTTTTGGCATTTGCTAGTGTTGGGGGTTAAGTTTCTTCAAGGAATGTTCTTCCCATTTGTTGTCATGGAAACATTAAGAGCCAATAGCTTGGTGTACCCTTCGAATGGTTCTGGGGGAGGGGGGCGGGGGGGAAGCAGTGTGGTTTTGACAGTTTCTTAGCTGGGGGTGGTTCAGTCTTTGCCTGGCTGGACAGGAGATGGTTGTGGTGTCCTGCCCAGGGGTCCAGCACTGCTGTGAAGTTTCCCTTGACTGCCTGTTGGTGAGGCCACTGGTTACAGTGAACTCTCGGTGGACTGGGACTCCCCCTGCAACTCACCTTCACCAGGAGAGATCCATCTGTGTGGGTGTTTCCAAGAGAAAAGACTGGGCCCCCACCTCCTCTGTTGTTGCTGGGGAATTCTCTCGACAAGTATTATACTCCAAGCCCTTTTCCCCGGCCCAGGAACCCCAACCAGCCAATCCAGACACAGCATCCAGGCACACATGAGCAGGGAGCAGGGGCAAACCCTGTTCATCCAGGGTCCCCTCCACCAGGAACCTCCCGGCAGGGAGGTATCTCCACATCTCACCCTTTTGTTTTTACTAAAAGTGATTTGAAACTTAACATTGGAAACAACTGGATAAACAAGAACAATTTCAAAAGAAAACAAGCTATTTTCCCCAGCTCCCAAATGTCCAAATAGATTTTTCTCTGGAGCATCTTAGGTCTGGTGGAAGGGAGACAGGACTCTCTGAGCATCTTCCATGGGGAAACTGAGGCAGGGAAGGATTTCTTCTATTTGTACCTGTTGGAATTCTTAACAATGACAGTTAATTTTTTCTTCCCTCTTCTTTCTGCCCCCCTTGGTATCGGAGAGGAATTGTGGGGAAAGGGAATTACATAGGGAAGCCATAACATAATAAATGGATTAGGGATGAATTGGGGATGGGATGAATGTAGGAAAGGGTTCATATTGGGTATAGAGTAAAAGGGAAAATTAGGAATGGGAAAGGGAGGTAGCTGATATGGATATGCTTTACAATTTTGCACATAACAGCTGCCTTTGACTGGAACACCCTTAGGCTCTGTCATGTGGGCTGCCTGCAGACTTTTTCTTCCTTGTATGATGTCAAATTCTACCATTTCTCCATCCCCCAAGCTTGGAATATATTTTTGGGGGTTATTATTCATTATGGCAGTTTGATGCACAAAAACTTCTTCTCTAGTTTCTCATCTGGTTATAAACCCATAGTGGTTCTTTACATTATACCATTTCACATATACCCTAAAAGCTTAGTTGCAATAATTTTTTCCCTTTTCCGCATTGGTGCTCTTCACTGTCTGTGTTTTTGCTTTCACTTTCACTTCCGCTTGCCCTCGCGCTGGGTCTGCCCCCGCTGCTGACACATCCTTGCTGCAGGGTCCCAACTTCTCGGGGTGGTCCTTAGAGCCACGTGGGCCCAGCCATGCCATGCCACTGTGCACTGTGGCTGGTGGCTCTTCTGCCGCCGGCCACAGCTGTGCTTCGGCCGGGGCCCCCCACAGCAGCTTCTGTGGGCCCAGCAATCAGCCCGGTTCTGGTGCAGGTCTGGCCTCTGCACAGTTCCGCTTCAGCTCAGGGTGGCACACTGCAGTCTACTGCGTTGTCATGGAAACTGCCGCTATGGACGCCGCTGGCCTCCACTTGTGCACTGTTTTCAGACTGCCACACGCCGCATGGCGCCGGGTGGCTACTCCCGCTCCACCACGCTGCTTTTCGTGCACGGCCTTTTTCACCAGCTATCGGTACTGATTTTCCTTCACTATTCACCGTAAGGATGCCTCGTAGAGTTCTAGGTATGTCCTCCCACACGCGGTGCGGGGCCAGGCGGGTACCGCTGGGTCGCGCCACTCTCAACTCCACTTCCAACACTGCAGACCGCACTGGTTCTTGGTTCCTGGCTGCCCGAGAGGGTTGCCTCTCTGTTGCATGCAACACACAGCACCTGCGGTGCCTGCAGTGTCAGTCCCTCAACTGCGGTCGAGTGGCAGGGGACTCCGAGCTAGGGAGGGAGTCTGCGGTAAGGCACAGGCTCCTGAGAGCACTGGGTTTATCTCCCTGCACAGTGTCAGCAATGTGATGGCAGTCACCTTCTGCCATAGAGGTAATGGGACCAGGCACATGCTTCTCAAGAGCTTCATGTTCTAATTGAGCCATCCAAAATTCTGAGGTATCCATCAAAGGGGAATTCATGTCAGAAAACGAGTCTCAGGAAACATGAGGAAAACTTTTAAAAGGCCAGTCAAAGAACTGTTCATTTTGCTGTGCTGGGATTTCCTTTTCTTTCTGTGGCTTTGAGAGCCCCATTTCCCAGGATTCCTCCGCAGTCCAGAAAATACAGCCAAATCAAGACAAGAAGAAAAATCAATAGTTTACTCACAAATCAGTGTTGCTGTATTCCTGGCCTTCAGAAATCGTCATCAGGGGTTGAATGCCCGCATTCTCCACCATTTGGTTTTTTTGGGAATTCTCTCAACAAGTATTATACTGTGAGACATGTAGAAATGAAATATGGAACAATATTGGGTAGATGTTCAGAGATGTTTATTTCTCCCAGCTGCATGGCATCACGCTTGCTGGTGATCTCCCCCTAGTCACGGGACCCCAAGCCCTTTTCCCCGGCCCAGGAATCCCAACCAGCCAATCCCGACACAGCATCCGGGCACACATGAGCAGGGATCAGGGGCAAACCCTGTTCATCCAGGGTCCCCTCCGCCAGGACCTCCCAGCAGGGAGGTATCCCCACACTCTGTCTCTTTCTGAAGAGACCACCTCCTCCTGCTGGTAGACTGGAACCTCGCCAGGGTTGCCATCACCAGGATATCACACACACCAGACACATGAGAGCATGGGGAAACTGAACACCCTTCCCCCCACCTCCACCTTTTCTCTCTTCCAGGGCCACCATAAACCCCCAGCGAGGCTCAAGGCTCACACTGGAGCGTCCCCTGGAGTCACGGGGCGTCACTGCAATCCCTCTGCCTTACTGGGAGCCATCAGCCCCACATGCCAGTTATAGTCACAACTACACCAAAGGGGAAAGTGCTTGACAGGAGGGAAAAAGGCTGTTACTGGGTTGCTGTTTCTCTCCCTCTCTCTCTCTCTCTCTCTCTCTCTGTGTACGTATATATTCTAATAAAGAACTGCTATTTCCTTCCCCACATCTTTGCCTGAAAGCCCCATAATTTCAAAGTTATAATAATTTGGAAGGAGAGGGTCATCTTTTCCATTACAGAGAGGTTCCCACCTTCCTTGGCAGACACTTGTGTTTTAAAAAGAGCTAGCTTAGCATTAGTTGAAGATTTTGGTTCTGATTTTACCTATCACTTTAAATGCCACATTTCCTTGAAGGAGAGCAGAAAGGGCCCAAATCTTTAATGGGCAAAACAGGTTAATATTACAAACATCTATCCACTTTGAAATTAAACTAATAATTGTACATGGAGAAAAATATTTAAATGTGCTTTAAATGCAAAAATTTAGTTTAAAAACAAATTAAAATTTGGCCTGTCTTGAAATAGTTTTACTGCTAAAAGCACACTAGTGAAAGTATTAACATCACTGCTAAAAAAACAGAAATCCAAATAAATATATTTCTTTGTTAAATATATGCTTTAAATTTTTTTTACTCTGTTTTATTGATAATATAAAAATATTAAGGATGTAGTATTTATGAAAAATTGTGTCTTTCTAGATTATAAACTTTGAATAAGGTAATTTATATAGAAGAGAGAATGGGAAAAATTTTGGTTTAAGGCATGTCCTGGTATCAACACAAGTCATGAATTCATGTCAGATTCACTTCATAGACAACTTGGAAGCATACTCTGTAAAGGTTTAAGACAGTTCCCTTTCTTTCCCATGATCCCAAACAATGTCAATGTGACAATGTTCAGTACTCATTTTTTGAGACCACCAGCCTTTTAAAGAGAAATGAATAAATTAGCATTTTTGGACTGCAGACATGCTGTTGAATACATGATGTACTGGAAAAATCCATACACTGATTATTGTATTTTTTATAGTTGGCAAGGCATTGAATTTAAAATAGCAAATAAATTAATACACTTCATTGCTTTCCCTCTTTCCCTTGCTTGTGGTTGCAAATTGCAAGAATGAAGTGAGGCGAAAATTGGAATTAAAAAAAAAATACATGTCGAAAGGAAAAACAAGGTAGTCAACAGTAATGCAAATGAAACCATTTTGTGAAACAACCTGGAATATTATTATTAGGGTGTTGAGCTGATCCTACTTGAAAAGCAGAAGAAGCCCTGCCTTTGGCTGAAAGGCCTTTGATTGCTACACAGCAGTATTCACTCTCTAATTGAAACCAACGATCTCATACCATCAGGGATCTGACAAGGGGCATAAATTTGCCACAGTTGTAGTTTATAAATTAGCACAGTTATTACACATTGATAAGAGACCAGGGCCATTTTGGCACAGAAGTACTTGCCATTGCTCTTTCCAGGCTCAGGTTTTATTTCCTTGCTAATCTGAAGAACTACTCTTGAGTCAGGTGAGGCAGTCTAAGCAAATCCTCCCCTGTTGTAAGCTTCTGAGCCTATATTTAACATAGAAATTAATTGAATCAGTCAGACAAGGAACCAAAAGGAACCTGCTGGAACCTAGGAGAGCCTCATAGGCTCCATGTATGCTGTAGGTGTGTTACAAGACTGCTGGCCTGAGGAGCCATGGAATGATAGTTCTAATCTGCTCCCCAGATCCTTGTGTCCAGGAGGAAGGTCACCAGACACTTTGTTTGCCTCTCTTGCACACTGTCTTCCAAATAACCCACGTGGGGCCCAAGAGGCTGATTGCCAAGTGTTGGCATTGCTGCACAGCAATCTCTGAAGCACCATTTAGTCACATTCCTGATTTGTGCTCAAGCTTGTCCTCGGATGCATAGTTGAAGGGGAAAAAGTGAGATACTCCTCAGCCTGCAGCTCTGCGGGAGGCCAATGCAGAGCCCCATTCCCTGTGTGCTTCTGCCAGAGTTGCTCCTTTTGTACCATCAAGAGGGAGGTCTCAGGTTCACGGGCATCATTAATATTTACCAGTTTAACTGAAGGGATGGGGCTAATGCTTTCTGAAAATCAGCTTGTCCTCCAATGCCCTCTGGTGACAAGAACTAATTAGATGCCACCGCTTTTACAGAATCCAGTTGCAAAACACTTATTTTATTCCTATTAAATATTTTAGGCAAATACTGAGATTCAGCACAAACCAAATCCACTAGTTTGAATAAAACTCTCCCACCGTAATTGCTACAGCACTTCCTAGGAGTTGAAAAGTAAGCACCCTCTAGACACACCATAATTTAGGGAATCTCCAAAGATTATTAGGTTGAGCCCTTAAATACTTCAGTCATGATCCTTACTGCAGAAAAGTACACTTGTGTGTGTGTGTGTGTGTAGAGGTATGGCTGCAGAAATGCCTTTTGTCACCTTCCACACTCAACCTCCCAGGATGGAAAAGCGGTGGCACCAAAAGACTTTAGGAAAACAGGTTGCTGAAATGATCACAACAACTTGTTTGTGCTGGTGTGCAACTTCTGTCCTTTACCTGTCAGGGCTTGTATGAGATGAAGGCACAAAGCAGCCAGGAAGCAAGAGGGAGGCCAGGGGCAAGGCAGGTAACCTTAATTTGGTATTTGAAAGTCTGCCTCATAAATGCGTGGACACTTTTCAAAACCAGGCTGAATGGGAATGGTAACATGTGACAGCTTATCCACTAGCTCTTTTTTTTTCCTTAGCCTGACTTTACTGCTGTACCATTTGTGATAATAGGGATGCAGGTAAAAACACTGAAATGCACAGTAATTGGTTGGTGAAAAAAATTGAAAATAAGCCGGTCAGATTTTCATTTTATGAGCCTAGTGACCTTCTGAATGTATTTTTAAAACTGTTTCTTCTACTATTTGCAATCTCTGTTTGTTCTTCAAAAACAAACCCCATAGAAATAGCACATGCTTTAAGAACAAAACGTTCCAAGACTTTGCTGCCACAGTGTGCTGCCATAGACTGAGAGCCTACAGCTTAGTGACTGACCTATGATAGTTTGTAATCAAAACCATCAGCAGAGCCTGGATGTAAGTCCTAGTATAATTTGATAAGGTCCTTGGGCATGCAGATCTGCAGCCCTCAGTTACTGCCTACAGCAGCATGGAACATCTGTGTTATACCTCTACAGCCTCTCTACACCTGTAGCCAGCACCAGCTGCTGTTCACTCCTGCCTTTCTCCAGCAGCAAACCAGCTGTGAATGCCATGTGGGATTGCAAAAGCACACCCAGAGTTGTGCTCCAGCTTCCACCCTGTGGGACGCTGGCAATGAGGATGTGAACGTATAGCAGCTGCTGGCTTTCTGCATCCTAATAAGGAGATCAGGAGCTCCAGAAGTGACACCAACCTTCCTTGTTTATGTTAGCAGAAGGTTCTGCCCAAGACAGGTGCATCAAAGAATATTTTCCTTACTTGTATTAGAGCAGTGCTCAGAGGAAAGAATGGCCAGAACAAGCTGGTCATCAGGGTGTCCATAGATTTAACCCTCCTACATGGTCAGGATCTGCTAATAAAGTAAGGCGGGGGGTTGCCCGGCCGGTGCTGGCTGGGGTCTGAGGCTCAGACCCAAGAAGCCATGGCCAACTCAGAGAGGTGATCCCATGAGGAACCGTCTCCCAGGGGGTCGTGGCTTCTCTCAGCTGCCGGCCAAGGTTGCCTGCAGAGATGCCTGGCTCAGCAGGCCATCAGCTCTTTAGTGATTCAGCAAGTGATTTCAGCTCGGCTCTGCAAGGCAAACCCCCATGGCCAGGCCCGGATAGAGAGAGGAGAGGTCCTTCTGGTGGTTCTGCAGAAGCAGCTTTATTCTTCCATCTTCCACAAAGGGGTGACCAGAGACAGATCCTCTCCCAACTTGGGGTAGAGGGGTCTCTTTTATGGGGGTACAGAGGTGGGTGTGAAAGGGTGAGAAACCAATGGGTATTAGGGTATTTTACATATAGTTTCCTAGAGGATCATGGGTCTGTCTTCTCTCGCCGTAACCAAAAAGATTCTCTCTTTCCCAAAAAGAGGGGCCTGCAGGGGGATTGTGTAACCTCCTTATCTCCAGGCCTTCCTGCCAGGGTAAGGGCTTGTCAGACCCCACATCTGGAGATTGTGCAGTTTCTAAACAGGGGCTTCCTGCCAGGAAGGGGCATGAAACATCCCAAACATCTATTCCTACAGAAATAGGGGCCTGTCAGATCCTACAGTCTGCAATCTCCCATATTTGTGCAGTGACCTTTCTAACAGAACTCTTACCTCCACCCCCCAGAACAGCTCATTCCATGAAAACAGAGCCCTCTCCCTGCTCCAGGGGTTATCAAGGCAGTTGCCTTGCATTTTATACATGAAATAGCCTTTTTCTGTAGCCATGCATCTGTCTAAGAAATCCACAGGAACTTCAAAAAAAAACAAGACAAGAACTAGGCATTTTATGAGCTTTTTGGAGGAAGGAGATCCACCTTAAAATTGAGCTGGACATAAGCAAGGAGCATGATAGAAACCTGTGCAGATTACCTCACCCCTGTACGGTAAAAGACAATCTTTTGGAAAAGATGGGTGCCTGTTTATTACAAGCAATTAGCACTGGTCACAATCCTTTTAGGATATACATGGAGAATGACTGTTAATGTGATGAGTTTTACTGCCAGTTTTCCCTGAAGCACTGGCCCAGCAGAATTACTAAGGCTGGCCCTAAGCTTTTGGAATGGGAGGGTGTTAGGGCAGCATTTGGGTGAGCTCATGGTAGCAGGCAACTAACGGTTTGTGGCAGACTAAGGTAAAAGTGGCAGCATGTGAAAGCTCAGCAGAGGTTTGGGTCTCCCTCAGTGGGTATCTGCCCACACCATCTCTTTGTGCTCTTTTGGTAGGTCTACAGAAAAAGAAATTGTGAGCTTCTAATATATGAGCTTCTAGCAATACTTCAGATTACATGACTCAATGCTTTACAAATACTAATTTAGCTTCAAAGCAGGTATGTGAACAGGATCCCACATCTTCACATCTACAGCACATGTGAGATATGGAGAGAGAGAGAGGAGGAGAATAGTTTTCCAGTCAGTGAGAAGCAAGTCAAGCTCAAGACTTTGGCTTGCAGTAGTGATTTACTCCTGTGTAGTTGCTAAAAAGCTGGCAGAGAGGTTTTCCTGAGAAACTCTCTAGCTTTCACATATTCTGAGAACCTTTTCTTTCACATGCAGCTTAAGGAAAACAGAGAAATATGTTGTATAAATTATTTTTCTATTCTTGCACCTGCACTTGTTTTTCACAGTATTGTTTTGGGAATACTGAGACATGTTTTGAATATGGGTGTCTTGCTGTTCAACCTATCACCTTTGGGAGGTGGTGGGTCAATAGGCCAATCATGTAATTTCTTTATTACAAACTACACTATAAAAGGCCATCCATTAAATGGGGTCTTAGCTCTTCTCTGACCATCTTCTGACCCTGCCTCATATCGTGATCTCGCCGTCCCTGGGGTGTTACAGCAACACTTCTGTACAAGCAGACATCAATGGCAGTAAATAGACATGAATCAGGGCAAACCATGTTATGGAAAGCACTGCCTGAAATGCCTTGTAGCTGGCTCTCCAGGGGGTCTGTCACACAGCCTAGAACATATTCTTCATCAAAGGAGCATTTTTTCTGCCCTCAGGTCCAGTGATACCACCAACCTGGCGTTTCAGAGGAAGAAATGTTTTGCCATCTACATTTTTAATTGAGAGTTAACCCAAATTTTGAGTTATTTGGAGCACTGTCTGTGCAGGTGGATGTGTGGATGTCCTTGCTAACACAATAGGGGTACTCTAAGCAGAGGGCTTATTTTTATGTCTTTTCTTTGCATGCCTCTGTGCAAACTGCTCAGAGAATGTAGCCCTTCTATCAGCACTAGATGTGTGCATATAAAACATTTACTACTACATTGGCAGGAGCATCTGGAAGCATCACTATTAGGAACAAAGTATCAAGAGCTCTCAGCAGGTAGTGTGCACAGCTGCTTCACAGCAGTGGCTTTAATTTTCTGCTGTTGCAGGGCATCGCTGACCTAACATTAACTGTGGGTTTGCATAGTGTCAGGACAGCCCTGACAATGTCAAAACAAGGTAGGGATATTGAAGGAAAAAACTGGCAGGGAAAATTCTGCTCAAGACGGATTGGTGTGAAGTAGTTGGCTCAGAGACCTTGGCTACCTCAAAGTGGGAGCAATGGGAGGGCAAAAGCAGTTCCTAGTCCATATGATGCCAAATAAATTGTGTGTTGTGGAGGCATGTTTTCAACAGCAGTATGGAGAGTTTGACAATTCCACATGACTGGTGTGCTGGTGACTAGAACAAATCGAGCTTTTCACATGGGCTCTGTGAACACAGCTGCAGCCAAGCACTGTGAGGATTCACAGCTGCAATTAAAACCCCCATATGGCAGTGCCAGTGTATACATCAGACTTCCTTGTTCATTTTAAAACAGGTTTGTAGACCAAAGATTAAATGGAAACTTAGTGGTTCTTAGTTTCTTCTTCGCAGCACCATTTTAAATGCCAGCCATGCCTCTACAAATATCTGGAATAAATTCTTTTTCTCTCTGTTGAGGTCTGAATAGCCTGTGCATCAATTAATTGAAAGGATGCGATTACAGAATGAGTTTTGCACTATACTGAACCTTGCCCTTCTTTCTCTTTTGTTAGCAAGCCAGACTAGCTTCTGTAAAGAGTGGTCCTTTTGAAGATCAGTAAAAAGGGAGGGAAATATGTAGAGATAAATAGCTTAAGACTGCACACTTGGATGCTGTGAAACTTAAAATTAAGTAGTAGCACAACTGAGTATACAACTTTTATCTATCATTAGCCGTCTTTAAAAAGATAGGGTTATGAAAATTTGATTTTCTGTAGGAATAGATGTTTGGGACGTTTCATGCACACACTTATGGCATATTACTTATAGCAATAGAAGATGCAACTACTAAGCATCCCCATCTGCTTCTCAAATGAGACAGATTATGAAAAATCCCTGTGGTAGAGATAAGAACCTAAAAGAGTAGTATCCAGATGCTTGTGCACATGTACACATTAACCATGTCAGTTATTCACCCTGAGTGACATCAGGTTGCCATTCTGTTGCTTGCTACAGTATCTGTTGACAGATATGATCCCTTACATACCAGCACCCGAGTCCCACTCCTTGGCCATGCACATATACAGCCATTGTTTCCACATCATGATCTTCCTCTGCCACTGCAAACTTTTCAGCTGGGTCTCCATAGGGCAAGCACTGTCTGGAGAAGGTGTTAACACAATCTAGTCAGACAAGATTTTGTCCCACCCCATCAGATCTTGACTGAGTTTGCCTTTACACATTACACATACATCCTCAGGAAGGAAGAATCTTATTTATCCCTCCTCTCTCTTTTTCTCCACTGCCCTCTCAAACACCTCTGCATTGCCTTGTTTATTTTTACAACTGGTCCATGGAGAGACAGGCCAAGGATGAGACAACTCCCTGCAACTACAGCCTCATGGTCTCTGCGTCATGACATATTCCCAGAAATAGCAGGACATTAAAGGCAAGGAGAGAGTTTGTTGATGCTGTAAGCTGAAGACTCAGCAGCCAGTCACATGTGCTGACACCTTCAAAGGAGCATCAGAGTCTCCATTCTCACTAGCTGGTTCCAGAAGTACAAATGGTTCCCAGAAATTATAATTGATACCAGTTATTGAATCATGTTTTAATGGAAAGCTACAGTTAACACTGCACATCCCTCAGAGAGACTAGATTGCAAAACTGCAAGCAGACAGGAACTCATTGTTAACAAGTGTCAGAGTTTCTAATTTGAGTTTAGTCATGCTTTTTACAGTATGTAAGTCCAGCATTATTTGTGTGGATCAGCTTGGCTTCCTCTCAGGCTGACACAGATGCTTACACAAATGAAATCAAAGCTTCTGAATAGTATAGGGGGGTCATAGATAAACAAGGTGATAAAAAAATCACACAGCTAACACAGGTTGTGTGCATCACACACATGCTAACACAGGTTTAACAGTAAAACTTCTCATTTATCACAACATCTGAAATTAGATCCTTCTAGCAGACAGATCTAGCAGACTTTTAGTTATAAAAGTCCTCAGTCAGTGCTGAAAATTAATCTTCACTTTCAGAAGGGCAAATAAATATTGGCAAGGTAGTTGTAGAAACAAACAAACAGCAAGGTCCAAGACTCTCCTTGGCCTTTTTCCTTTACCAGGGAATTGTTCTGAAGTGCTGGGATTAAACTCTAGCACACTGTATCTGGTGCTGTGGTGTAGCCCTGTAAGCAACTCAGGCTTTGGCTGAGCAACAGGCAGGTGCAGTGCAGAAAGAGGGTCACCCACAAAGCTGGAAACTGGGAAGAAAAATGGGATATGCCTTATTCATCTTCTTTTAGCCCTCTACTTTGAAAATGGCTCACGATGAGCTAAATGAGGGGTAGGTAGGTTTGCCCCCGAAAGATGTTTCACAGGAATATCTTTGGCATTGTAGCACCCTAGAAGTGCAGGTCGGTGGCTCCATCCCATCATCATGTATGTTCTCTTACACACACACACTCGAGATTGTCGGTCATGGTTGTGGAACTGAAGGGGCATGAAAGATAAATGTTTGTCTCCAGTCACTGCTAAATATCTGGGAGTTGAAGAAAATAAGACAGCTGCAGTAGAAAGGAGGTTTTTAAAACTTTTGTGTGGTTTTTCCTACCAGGAAGAAGCCCCAGAGAGAGACATGAAGTAAGAGTTCTGACTTACTGAGTCAAGTACTTTTCCATAACCATGTGTCTAAAGCTTGTCTGCCATATAAGCTCTAAACCAAGGCTGTGGGATGTGCATGGTTATTTCTTAAGTGCCAGACACTGACTTGGGTTGGTATAATATTTCCATACATTTATCTTTCTGCTCTTTTTTTATAAGAAATCTCAGGGGACCCTTAAGGTAATAGAGGGCAAACTCACTCACTGATGTCTCTGCAGACACCTGATATTAAACTCAGTGATATGCACAGTAATACAACCATTTTTTCTAATCCCTAATCTCTCCAGGCACAAGTGGAACTGGCAGTGACCTGAAGGACTCCAGCCAGTTTTCACTGCTCTGCTGTCCAGAGGCTTGCAAAGGCAAAGGCTGCAAGAATGTTCAGGCTTGCAAATGGCACATCACTGGAAAACTAATGCAATGTTATTTGAAAAGAGAAAATACCAGATACCAAAGCCCTACTCAGAGAAATTACTTGAGAAACCACTATGTGGAGCCAGCCACTAATTATTTGGCAGATGAGAAAACTGGATTCAAACTAGCTGTTACCTAACTTTCAGTGCTACCCCACTGGCTATTGCTTTACCTCTCTCAGAAGTGTAGACATGGTACAATTTGCTGTAAGTCAGATGCATAAAACCACCAGTTAACTTGCTAAAGTGAAGACAAAAAGACATATCCTTTCCCTGTCATTGAGAGAGCAGTCTCCACCAAGGTTGCTATGCTTCCATCTACCTTATTCCTTATTTTACTCCCATCTAGTGTAAAGTCTTGTGGCTGTGAAAAGAGTACTACAAGTTTCCCAGACTAAACAAGAGAACACAGTGTAGCTCAAATGCCATTACCGACAACATGCTGTGGTTTGTGGAGTTCATTCAGCAGATACAGAACCTCTTTAGCCATTAGATTAGGATGGAATTTGATTTAGAAAACAGAATAGCTTTTAGTTAATGTCTATATTCAGAAGGCTGGGAAATATGAAAAATTTCTTCAGTCTCAGGCATGTTACAGAAGAGGACAGGAAGAAACGCACACACCAAGCAAACCTTATCTGTTACACAAGACTTTCTCTGATCAGCCATGAGAATTTATGGACTAAAAGTTAAAACTCTGCTTTGCACTAAAAACTTTTCTCACCATTTACTCCATTACTTAATGTGAATGCTTCTCTGTGTTTCCAATACTCAGCTTAGAGGTTTTGTCACAGGCAGGCAAATGACTGGGATATTGTTTTGGTTTTGGAGACAAAACTTCAGGAGGAAACACTCTGGAATGAGTATCTCCTCCTAAGGGAAAAGGGCCTCCCTTTTTCCTCCACTAATAAGACAAGTGGGTCACAGCAAGTGAAAGTGGAAAAACCAAATTATCAATACCAAACAACACAGGACAGAACAGGATTAAAAAAAAAAAAAAAATCAAAATACAACAAATTCCAAGAGAGGGAACAGGCACCCGGGCTCGGACCAGCCGGGGCCACCCCCGGAGGCTCCCCAGACTGGCAAGGAGGGAAGGGAGGCAGTGAGGCAAGGGGAAGGGAAGGGGAAAAAAGGAAGAAAAACCAAGAGAACATTTTTCCAGCTAGCCGGAACACAAAAGAAACCCAAAGACCAACACAGCGTTCCTGGCGCACTCTCTCCTGAGCCCTGACGAGCCCCAGAGCCCCGCGAGCCATTGGGCTGAGCCCTGGAACTGACCTGTACCTGGGTCCCACGGCGGTAGCCCAGCCCCCTGGGTCCATCTTAAAAGCACAGCGTCCGTGGGCATTGAGCAGATGGTTAAAGAATAAAGCGGCCTCATAACATCACCCCGGGACAGATATAGCAAGATGCAGGCACTTTTTGTTTGTGGAAAAAACTCTCAAGGAAAGAAGAATCTCAAGAGTAACTCAGGTTTTTGTAGCAATGTGAGATCCATCTCTTTTATTCCTCCACTATCTCTGAGGAGAGAACTGAAATACGGAAAAGAAAAATTCTGACACCCTCAGCAACCATCAAGCAGTATTTATTATTTGATGCAGGCAGCAAGAAGCCATAGAGAAAAGATGCATATTTGTTGGTACTAGGAACTGAATGTCATCTACTCAGGAGTGTCACTTTGTATGGAAAATCACACTATGAAAAGCTAGTGTCCATAAAGGAGACAAAGGAGTCCTGTAACTTTATTCGAATAAAGGGACAGAGTCCATTGGGACACATGCCCGTGGGGTTTTCCCTCTCTCGGTTTTGGAGGGCACAGCCTCCTTTTATCCTAAACTCTCGGCTTCATGTTGCCCTCTTCCTTTCCCCACTGGCTTAGGTACTAGGAAGGTACAGCCTTCACAAACCGCCTACCACATATTCCCCCCTTGAACCTATTTCACCCCAAAATTCAGAAACTCAAGCTTGTGCAGACCCCACTTGTCTGTTTAAGGAGCCAAGCTGTCTGGGCTCTGTAACAAATCTGCTGCCCAAACTCAGTAGTACATTAAGACCCATTTCAAAGACATTAACACCCATACCTTCTCCCATCGAATTGTCTGTAAAGATAGTAGCACACATTTTCCCTCTCAACTTAAACACAGTCTTGTCTTACGAAGTCTTCTGTCCATACTGAATTAGTAGCTAGGAAGACCATGTGATTCTTTCTGTAAGAGGCACACAGTCTCTGCTCTGCAGTATATTCATCTGTATAGCACAAGCCTTAAGCATAGTTTGTGCATCTGAGAGGAACCAATTTTATTTTTATTTATGCCTCAACATGCGTTATACACGAGGTGAAAAAATATTAGAGGGGCTGTACATGTGCTGTGAGCCATGTCGCAGAGAGACTTCGCCTGACAGCCAATCAGAGCAGAGGAGGCTCCCACGAGCAGGATGCAAGCGACCACCCCCCTGCTAGTGGGGCAGATCCCCGGATGCCCAGGAAAAAATGCGGGCAAATCGGGCTATGGGAGGGGTGAAAATCAGTGAACTGCAACACAACGTGCGACATTTTTCTTTGGGGTCCTTGGAGGTGTGCATATCCCCCCACCTCCCCGCTGTCCTGCTTGTTCCCTGCCTGCCTTTCCTGTCCACACCTGTCTGTCTGCCATGCTTCGCGCCTTCCCTGAGGCAGCTCAACACCATGGCAGCCTAGCGCTTCGATGTTTCCCGACGGACACGACACCGCCTGCACCCTGCCTGCGCCATGTCCCTGACAACCTGCAGCTGCTCCACCCAAAGCCACGGCAACCTGTTTGCCGCCAATGGAAGAGACACACAGCCTGCTGCGGATTGGAAATCGCACTGAGCTGCTTCTGCCGAGCTGACACTGACGGAGCACCCCGGGACACAGCGGTAATGATCTGTCCTCATGTTCTGTTTCTTCTCGCCGTCTCTCTTTCCCCCTTTTTGCTCCCTTTTCTATCCCCCTTCGGTAGGAACACATATCTTTCTTTATTAATAAACGGTTCTCAGATATAATATTTGCTGCTTTTGCATTTTATTTTCATCCAAGAAATCTATCAAAAAGAATCTTTCCTGACTCCTTGTCTTGGGGTGACTTCATGATGCTGTATCCCTTATCGCCCACTCTATGCCAGACATGAGTTCTGTACCTTCTGGGAGGGGGAAGGTGGTAGAATTCTTTTGGTGGCCTGTATTCAAAAACACAACTTGCTTGCTCTTCTCCCCAGCTCTCGGCGCTCTGCAGCAGGGAAGAGAGGTGAATTCTTTTGATTTTTAGCTAGCTTCTTTTTCGTTAGCTGAAGGAAGGAGTTTTCCTGGGACTTTGGCTTCTTTTTTTTTGTTCTGGAGCTGCTCAACAACACCAGAACATCACTGGGAGGCCCTACACTGCAGCCCAGAGGGGCTAACGCCACACGCCAGCTCTGGATGGAGCAGAGCAACACCTACAGACAGGACTCTGAATTTACCAGGTTTTCTCCACAGTGAGAGGTTTTATTATTTAACATTACTCGTTTGTTTCTTTCTTCTCTCCCTTGTGCCTTTGTGCACCCTGCTTTTTAAATAAACATGTTTTTTTCACTTTCCTCCAAGAAAATTTTTTCCAAACCTTGTGGGGCAGGGGCTGCTGAAATCTATGTTCTATCAGAGAACATTCATTTCAGCCATTTCCTCCAAATTTGTCCCAAACCAGGACACTCCACTTTTACAGCAGGACAGGAAAGCATCCTATGATATTATGATTAAAGAACTTGAGAACGTATATGTGGGTTTTTTCCCAGAGTATCCTTTCTCTGGATTTCTCCATCTAAGCCTATAGACAGGCAAACAGTGACATAAATCCTTCAAGTTTTTGAGCTAAGGCTGCTCATACAGTTCTGACCTGCAAAAGGCATTCACCGAACCTGGTGAAATGCCTCAATTAGCCAGTAAGGCATGGAGGAGAGAGGAGTTGTAAATTATCTGCAGAAAGGCTCAGGCTTCGTGAATAAACAGCCCAGCCTCCATTAACCTACATGTAAAGAAGTGCCTTGAAAATTGGGTATTGCTACCAGGGAGCCGGGGGTGGAGAACCTGGAGTGTGGTGACCTTCCTAGAGAGAGTGTCCTGCAAGGAACACCTCTTCCAGGGGCAGTGGCAGGCCTCCCTGGGCAGCAGGTGATTTCAGCATGTGATTTCAGCAAGTGTAGGGATTTCTCAACTACAAGTGATTCCAGCTCTTGTGATTCAGCTCTGTGAAATCACCCAAGGTGAACTTGGGGACAGAGAGACAGGAGCCTCCTATGCCAATTCCACAGAGGTAACTTTTATGGTCCAGCAGCCCCTGTGAAGGAAAGACTCCCAGACAGAGCTTGGAACAGGGGCTTTTTATGGGAAAGGCGGGGAGGGGGGGAGAAGGGGGTAGAAACCAATTAGTCAACTGGTTACAGGCTATTACCATATAGAAACAAGGTATTCGAGGGGTGGTTCCCTTTCCTCACCATGACCCCAGAGGAAGATTGCTTAGTTCTGGGGAAAGTATTTTTGGCCTCAGGGAGCGCAGAGGGCTTTCGTGGGAAGGGCTCACAGCCCTCCACAATTGGGTATTCAAGTTCAAGCTTTGTCAGTCTATCAAGTGAAACATTCCCAAGGAAATAGTTCTGTTTTCATTTCAGGTAAACAACTTGGACACATTTGTCTCTTTCAGCTCTGAGTCTCCCTGGGTTTGATAAGATAGTTCTTGACTTACCCAGTCTCCGGGGTTTTAAAAGCACAGTTTTTGTGGCATTGTTTAGGGTAGTTCTGATCCTCCCACAGCAGAAAAACAGAGGAAACTTCTGTCCAACTATCCAGTAAAACCCACCATCCTAAGGTGTTCATACCCAGTGAGCCCTGAGGGCCTGACCATCCACAGCAGGCCTGAATCTGGGAGCCTCCTATGAAAATTGGAGATAAATGTCTGCCTCTACATGTGCTGATGTTGCAACTTTAATCCATAATAGCACATCCATAATGCTAGAGCCTCTCAACAGAGGCCCAAGCTGTTACAGCCCTAGCCAGAAATATCAACCTGTCTGACAAAGGAGCTGTGATAACCAACTTCAGCAACAAGAATAAAATGACAGTGTTTCAAATGTAAATTAGATTAATAAATTACACTGCTGCTTTGTTAAAAAGTTGAAAAAGTTTTCATGTGTTAGAGGAGCCATTTTTTTTTTGTTAAAAAATGTCTGAAGGAACACGTCAGGAATCACCAAAGAATCATCCACTCTGCCTTGATTTAAGCCTTCAAGCACTGTCCTTCCAGAAACAGATTATCTTGTAAACATACTGCAGGTTAAATAAGCAACAGTGTGGGGGTGTTCCTTATTTTAGCATTTCAAATAGGATCATAAGAGTAAAGAGGGGGGAAACTGTAAGGAAGGGGCAGGAAGGCAGATGATAAGGGATATTGTTTTGTTGTCTTGTTGATTTAAAACCAGCAAAAATCTTCCAAAATCTCAGAGATACCAAATCTCTGGATCCTCTAGTTGCTTTGAGCATGCAGATCCAACAGTCCTTTAGAAAACAGTCACACCTTGCCCAACCATCTCCTCCCCATGGGTTACAATGTCCTACTGCTACCAGTTCCTGCATTAATTCCATAACCTTAGGAGCACATCTGGGAGTCACTGTGATACTTTTTGTTGTTTTATTTAGCAATCTTCTGAAATTAGGTTTAAAGAGAATGCTCTTCCAAGCTGAAATACAAACTAAGTAACAGAAATTGCATGTCCAGTCTCACTACATTATTCTGTCTGGTTTGCTGCTGTCTTTCATTATGAGCTTGTTGCTAAAGGATTGTTACCAAAGTCAGAGTAGTGTAGGGAGATTTAGGGTATTTTCTTCCTCCCAGAGGTTGGCATTAAATAAAGGCAAGGCATGGGATTGTATAAACAATTATACCATTAGACTGTTTCATGCAGAGTTAACATTTAAGGAGAGCAAGCCAGCATCAAGCCCCTGCTTAGATGAAAATAAAAGAGGCATCGAGTCCTAGTATCTGGAAGAAGCTTGAACAATGCCTAATGATGTGAAGACACACTGTGAGCCCCAACATATCTGCTTGCCTGTTCAGACAGTTAATAAAGCTGAACACCAGCCGAGAGGTGCCTCTGCAGTCTGCCAATTCTAAAGTGATGAGACCCTTAAACACTGCAGCCTACTAAGAATTTGCTAGGGATTGCTTCCAAGGTGGACACATTTGCTGAACTAAACTTTTGGCAGCTGATGGCCACTTGTATTCCATTCCACCAGGAGCACTGGGGAATAGCTCAGCAGATGGCTGAGCTCTCCTGCAGCAGCCTGGAGTTGGGTAATGGGTGGGTGGGCTTTTCCTAGTTTGATGGTAAACTTTCCCCCACTTTTTAATATCCAACATGAAATGCTAAAACAGTGTGTTTACCATCATTTTCATTTAGGGCTGCTCTGCTGTTCTTAGAGCTGCATTTAGAGTTAATGCAAATTACACTTTGAACATATGAGACACTGTGTAATGCTAAGAACTCTTGACAACAATCCAGCACTTGATATTTGCTAGACACTCTAATAGCTTCAGCCCGAGCTTCTTAGTTCTGCTGCAGACATGATAACATGCCTAGTGCCATCACTGCTGCAAAAATATATTAATTAATGTGGGAGGAAGCTGGATGGCATAGAGAGGGAAGTGCAGAAGCTCTCGCCACTGTCACCCTTATATGCAGTGGAGGGTAGGAAATAAAATAAGCAAGGCCTGAGACTGTATGTAGAATGATCAGGGCAGAAGGCAGCACTGTAATCATAGGGCAAGGCATGGGTCCTGTGAAAGAAGAGTATGTGGTATTGCAGATAAAGGCAGGAGGACTTGTCCACAGAGCTGGGCACATTAGAGCTGGAGGGGGATTTCTTATATTTGGAGAACTTATAACTTTAGTATTTTTACAGTGCAATTTTGGCCAAAATGTGTGCTTTTAGTCTGAATGCTACTGCCTCATATCCCAATGAGTACTCACCACACTACCATGTTTAAAGATGCTATTGATTTGCACTTTGTGTGTGTAAGTCATAGCATGCCCTTTTTCTTGCTTTCTGTCATATTCCCTGAACTCTTGTTATCTTTCCGTAAAAGGGTACCTTCTGCGTCTTTCAGCTCCAGCCCCACAGCCTCATCTCCTTTCTGACTACTAGGTATATTCATATGTTAAGCACATCACCTTTGGTAACTCCAACACTATGTATGTGCTGATTATGAATTAGTGTCTTCAGGGACTCACAATTAGTGAAACAAAACAGGTATTTTGCATAGGGGTTCCTCTTGTGCTCAATATTTACTCTTTCCTTTTCCGTGGGTTGAGATCAGAATTGTTTTAAGTATGTGGGCTTTAAACCACAATCTTCTCTCCTAAACAGCAAAACTGACTGTTCTTTAGTTAAATTAACCACCTATGATACTGAGGCAAGCCCTTCTGTTCTTCTCAAGCTTCCTGTAAAAATCAAATCATTCCCAAAGATGTCGAGATTAATAAATTCTCATGACAATTAGGTTAAATTGAAACCTCATTATCCTACTGCTCAAAGATTTCCAAACTCTCTTTCAACAGATATGTCTAATTATTCAGTTTTGTTAAATTGTAGCTGTCCTGTTTTCCTTGTGGGATGCTGTCCCTGCCTTCAGTAGCACTGCCTGGCAGCATGTGGCTGACACAGCATAGACTTACTGAGACCTTCATCTGGGAAGGTATTGTAGTGAGGGGAATCCTTACAACAGTATATAAGACAGCAATGGACTTGGAAGGAAAGATGAAGCGATATTTCTGTATATGTTCAGGGATTCTTTATTCCTCCAGCTGCATGGCTGGAGTTCCCAGCCAGACTCCAGTCATGGGACCCTCCCTCTTCCCGGGCCCCAGGCACACACCACCCAATCAGGACCAGGTATGGGGCACACGGGACATGGAGACAGGGAGAGAGGCAGACCCATACCCTGCAGGGTCCCTCCCCTGGGGATTTCAGGGGAAGGCACACCCACAATTCACCCTTTCTTATTAAATAAAGAACATTGGAAAATACAGTTGGACAAACAACAAAACAATTTCAAAGGAAAGGAAGCCACTATCTTGAGTCCCCTGATGTCCAAAACAGACTTTCTTTTGAGCATCAGAAGAGAGACAGGACTTGAGCACGCTTCAGATGGAAACTGAGGAAGGGATTTTCCTTTTTGTACCTGTTGGAATCTTAGAAAATGACAGTTAATTTCTTCCCTCCCTCCTTTTCATCCCCCCCATTGGGATTGCAAAGGGATTAATGGCATATGAAAAAGACTGGCTTTTGTGAGGGGTACCAAAAAGGGAAATTTGGGCTGGGCATATATGGGGAAAAAAGGGACATGGGATAAAAGCAAAAGGGGGGATAGGGGAAAGGATAGGGATTATGGGGATATTGTCTAGCATATCTACTGCCTTTGACAGGGGCACACCCAGGGCCTGTAACACATGCGGCCTGTGGGCCCTTCCTTCCTTGCACAATTTTAAATTCTACTCTTTTTCCTTCTTCTAAGCTTGGAATATCACTTTTGGGGTTATTTTTACAATAGCAGATTTATGGACAAAAACGCTTTCTCCAGTATCGTTTTTCAACAAGAAGTCATTAATTTTTCTTTACATTATGCAACTTTACATTTCCAAAAACCCTATCTGTGATAACTTTTTCATTTCTTCCGAGTTCCTTTGTTCTTGCTTTCACTTTCGGTTTTTCTCGCTTGCTGGGGCCCTGTACCAGTACATAGGCCTTAGAATAAGGGACATGCAGCTTACCTAACTGAGACCAATAGAGAAAGTACACGTTCCACCTATAACCAATAGAGAGTATGAAGTATACACTTGGGGCCAATAGGGGAGTGACACGACCGCCTGGACGGGACCGGGAGAACAACTGTATAACTGTGTGTAATGTACAACAATAAACGGAGCCTGTTAGATGCATCATGTTGGTGTCGTTGCTCCCCCCGCTTCCGGCCGCGGCAAATGGTGACCCCCCGACGTGATTCACCACAGCGGACGAGAGAGGAAGCGTGTGAAGTACCCCGGCGCCCGAGAGAGGCGGTAAGGAAAGTGGCCACATCTGACTAAGAGAGTCAGGCAGACGGAAGGTCTGGACGGGATGAGTTTTCGCTGTATCAGCGGTAGAAAAGGC
>JACBWW010000038.1:7132006-7165318 GCA_020086605.1 Lanius collurio
TTGCTCCCCCCGCTTCCGGCCGCGGCACTCGCTCTCTCGTCAGAGCTGCTGCAGCCGGGACCTCTGGGGCCAGGGCTGCCAGCACGTTCCTGTCACGGGGTCTTGACTCCTCGGGATTGCGTGCAGGGCCGAGCAAGTCCAGTCAGGCCATGCTGGTGCACGCTGACCCTGCCGGCTGCTCCACCTTCGGCCACCTCCGCACCGCCATTTGGCGCCAAGCACGCTCCCCCTCTGGAGCTCCGTGTGACTGCTCCACGTTTTCCAGGCTTTTGCGCAGCCCTGTGAGGCGTTCGCGTGTGCACGGCTTTGTACCACCGGCGCTGTCGTTGCTGCTGCTGCTGTTGGCTGTGTGGCCGTGGGCGAGCACGGTTCCTTTCTCGCCCCTACACCCCTCTGGCTCTGCTCGGCGTGGCTCACCGTGGTCGCCATAGCGACTGCCACAATTGCCGCTGCCTTTCTCAGTGTGGAGCTCAGCTCGGGCCATCACTCGCCACACGGCGCAGGGCAGCCATCGCCGGGTTGCGCCTCGGCCACCACCGCCCTCGCCACTGCCTCAGGGCAAACACCGCCGGGCCTGCATCGCCACGCTGCTCCTGGCTGCACTCCCACCGCCTCTGGTCTCTCCACCGGCCGTGCTCCTGCCGTGCCTGGCCTCACTGGCTCTCCCTCGCACGGGAGCTCCCTCGCTGCCGCCCGCAATGCACTGGGCACCCGCGGCCGGGGCTGCGCGGTCTCCAGGGTGGCAGAAGAGCCCGCTGCTACACGCTCACTGCTCGACCACATGTTCACCGCTGAAACCGCAGCAGAACACAGCCGATATTGCTCAACAGTCTCTGAAATCAGGTAATATTCACGGAAATAGTCCTGCATCGGCATATTTTTTGATTCGGAAATTAACTGTGTCCAAACATTCTTCCAAAAGTCCTTGGTAAGAAACAAATCCCAAGAAACATAGAAGACGTTTTTAAACAGCCATGCCAAAAAGTGTCTTAGTTCTTTCTGAGTTTGAATTAAGATAAAATCTACATATTGCTGTTCCAGAACCTTTTTTAGTTTAAGGTAAATGTCTCTTTGTGGTTCGGACAGCCATGAGTCCTTCCATGAGTCCTCCATCGTTCAGACATGGGACATCAAAATGAAAGTAAGAAGAGATATTGAGAGTTACTCACAAATTATCTTCTCCAGGGATGGTTTGCCAGCATTTCTCTACCATTTGTTGTAATGAGGGGAATCCTTACAACATATATAAGACAGCAATGGACTTGGAAGGAAAGATGAAGCGATATTTCTGTATATGTTCAGGGATTATTTTATTTTTCCAGCCGCATGGCTGGAGTTCCCAGCCAGACAGTCATGGGACCCTCCCTCTTCCCGGGCCCCAGGCACACACCACCCAATCAGGACCAGGTATGGGGCACACGGGACATGGAGACAGGGAGAGAGGCAGACCCGTACCCTGCAGGGTCCCTCCCCCGGGGATTTCAGGGGAAGGCACCTCCACAGGAAGGTACCCTCAGGGATCCCTACTACAGCCTGCTGCTCACAGGGGCAGCTCTGAGCTCAAGTCAGGCTGCTGGGGGTTTAACAAGTCAGTCTTTAAATGCCCCCAAGGATGGAGACTGCAGAACCTTTCTGGACAATCTGCTGCACTGCTTGGCTGTTCTCAGGGAGAGCAAATTTCTCCATATGTCGTGTCTTATTTTGTGCTTTCAGTCATACCCATTGTATTTTGTCCTCCCTGCGGAGCACTGCAAAGAGCCTGTTTTCATGGTAGCACTGCTGTAAGTGCTGGTGGGCTGCAGCTGGGTCCCTCCAAAGCTGTCTCTAGGCTAAAGAAGCCTCATTCCATCAGTCTCTCCTCACAGAGCCCCAACTGTCTAGGTGACCTCCAGTAGGATGGAGACACCTCCTGTGCTCCCAAGATAGATGTCTGGAAGACTTAGAAACACTTTGTCTTTCCTTTAAGGTGATCCCTGCATATTGTCAAGCTGTGGTGGAGAGGAAGGTCCCTGCAGTACACTGCTACATGGTGGTGACAAAGCACCATCCTTACATCCCCTGGGTAAGAGCTCCAAAATTGCACCGTCTGCTTTGGGGTGTTACCCTTTCTGCAACACTGAGATCCAAGAGTGTGATTCTGTGTGTTTTGTGAATTAAATCCTTCAGTACCATGAGGGGGAAGTCCTGCTTGTCCAACATGATTTCCTTCTCCAACAGGGTAACCCACCTAGTTGATCTAGGAGACCCAGTAGACATAACCTTTTTGGACTTCAGCAATGCCTTTGATACAGTCTCTCACAGTATCCTTTGGGACAAAATGTCCAGCACACAGCTAGATAACTGTGTTATGTGATAGGTGAGCAACTGGCTTACAGGTTGGGCACAAAGGATTATAGGAAATGGGGTGACATCAGGCTGGTGTACAGTAACTAGTAGGGTTCTGTAGGGCCCTGTGCTCTTCAACCTCTTCATTAATGACCTGGATGCAGAACTCAAAGGAATACTAAGTTTGCTGATGACAGTAAATTGGGAGGAGCTGTCAACTCCCTCAAGGGCAGAGAAGCCCTGCAGAGAGACCTCAACAAATTAGAGAGATGGGCAATCATCAGTTGTCAGAAGTTTAACAAGTGAAGGGCCAGATTCTGTACCTGGGATGGGGCAACCCTGGACATATGGACAGACTGGGGAATGAGAGGTTGGAGAGCAGCACTGTGCAAATGCACCTGGGGGTCCTGGCTGGTGGAAACCTGAATGTGAGCCAGCAGTGCCCTGGCAGCCAAGAGGGCCAGCTGTGTCCTGGGAGCATCAGGCACAGCATCGCCAGCCGGGCAAGGGAGGGGATTGTCCCGCTCTGCTCTGCACTGGGGCAGCCTCACCTCGAGTGCTGGGGGCAGTTCTGGGTGCCACAATATGAAAAAGACATTAAGCCATTAGAGAGGGTGCAAAGGAGGGCCACGAGGATGGTGAAGGGCCTTGAGGGAAAGCTGTGTGAGGAGTGGCTGAGGTCACTTGGTCTGTTCAGCCTGGAGGAGATGGAGGGAAACCTCATTGCAGTTATAACTTCATCACAAGGGGAAGTGGAGGGGCAGGCACTGAAATCTTCACTCTCCTGACCAGTGTCAGGACTCAAGGAAATGGCATGAAGTTGTGTCAGGGGAGGTTTAGGTGGGATATCAGGACACAGTTCTTCAGCCAGAGTGGTTGAACAGGTTGAACAGGCTCCCCAGGGAAGTGTCACAGCACCAAGCCCATTGCACCAAGAGTTCAAGAAGTGTTTGTACAGTGCTCTCAGGCACAGAGTGGTATTCCTTGGGATACTGCTGTGCAGGGCCAGGACTTGGATTCGATGATCCTGATGGATCCCTTCCAACTCCGCAAATTCTGTGATTCTGTGGTAAGAGCAGAACGTCAGCGGTCCCTAGTGTGGGAAGGGAGAAGGGGTGTCCTGGCGCTGCTAGGGACCCTCAACGAGGCCGGCTTTGTGAGGTGAACTGAAGCAGCGCCAGTCGGGGTCAGCGGGCCGACGGAGAGACAGCACGGAATGCGCTGGAGGACCAGCGCTGAGTGGGCTGGCGTTCTCGTGCCCTCGGTGCCATATGTGGGGACACACGGAACCAGCCTCAGAGCACCGCTGAACTCCCCGCGCCACTGTGTTGACGGGACGGATCACCACATCCTCGTGTCCCCCCTCGGCCACCAGGGCCACTCTCGGACGCGCCCTCAGGGCGGGGCGAGGACGAGACCTCTCCCCCGGGAGTATGGTGGAGGCGGGGCGTAGAGCGCGCGCGCGCGCCCGCCGCGGGTACCGCGGCTGCGCCTCGGCTGCTCTTCGCCCGTGCCCTCCGCCGCCGCTATGGACAGCGACGAGGAGACTTTGGAGGAGATCGTGGAAGGTGCGTGTCCCGTGGCTGGGGGAGCGGGGCCCGCCGGCGTCGGGCGCTGCTGCAGGAGCTATGGGGACCCGGGGTGGTGGCGGCGGCCGGAGCTGGGCGCCCGGGGTCGGGCGGCAGCGCATGACATCAGCGGGCTTATGCAACGAACGGGCCGGGGCCGCGCACGTGGCGGAGTTTGGCCGGCGGCGGGGCCGGGGGGGAGCTTTGGTACCGGGCGGATGCTTTGGGCGTCTTCTGCCGCCGGGTGTTCCGGCCATAGCGGGAGGTTCCGCACCCCGGACGCGGGGATGGCGGCTGCTCAGCACTTACTGTCAAAAATAACTCATAACCCTGGTTTTCTGCAGCTGCTGTGCCCCCGTGCGGGCGGTGGCCTGCAGCGTGCACTCCCCAGGCCGTGCGGCCGGTGCCCGGTTCTTCCCCTGGCGGCTGAGGGACATGGGAATGCGCGTCCTTGGGGAGAGCCCCGGGAGCTAGGGCTGCAGTCGCATACGTGCAAATGGAGAAGGGAAAAGAAAGAGTGACTCCAAAAAGACGCTGTTGCCATATCCATGGGCAGCAGAGCTGGAGCCATCCGAATGGGAGTGGGGCGGGCCACCTTATAGCTAATATACACCCTGTGTGTGCGGTTCACTACTCATGGGAGAACTAACCCTTGAAGAGTTTTAAACCCAGAGGCAAATGCCCTCTGAAAGTGAATTGCTGATGGAAGCCTTAGCAGGCAGGGATGGAGCTCCCCAGCACACTGTCATCCCGTGAGGTGTCTGGGAGCAGGGAAACAAAGCACGGCATCTCTATGGGAAAGCACCGGCTCCCCAAAGGTTCCTCACAGAGGGACCGTGGTCCTGCTGGGAATAGCAATCCAGGGTGTTCAGCAGTTGGGACAGAGAGCAAGAAGGTGTCTAAGATTAAGGTAATGCCCATGTTCACTGTGGGTAGTGAGTCTCCTGTGGCAGAAGGATTAGGCCTCAAACCGAGTTGCTCTGGAGAAGGTGTCTAGCACGGCAGCTTAGTCTGTCAACAGATGCGAGCTGAGCAGCTGCTGCTTTGAGCTGGATTTATTGTCTAGGTGTGTGGTGTCAGAGCCAAAGAGAAGCTTTGTTGTGTAGAACATGGGTGTGATGGGAACGAGACTCTGCTATAGATGGGGTGTGTCCTGTGCCCTAGCAGATGTGGTTTTCCATTGCCTTTCCTCCTCACTCCTCAAATGTGTAGATTGCAGTTGTCTGGGGTGAGGAGTCATGGTTTTCATCCTCGTATCACAGATAAAAGTGTTCTGCTGTATCCTAGATTTGTTTGGCATTTCCATGGGCTAAGGAAACAAATTTTTAAAGCATCTTTTATTCAGCAGTGTATATGAATGTGTGTTTTTCTGAGCAAGACAGAAGCAGGGTGCTCTTTGGGGCTGAAGAGGGTTTTGCACTTACCCAAAGGAAGTTAGAAATATCATAGAAATCATCACTTTTATTTTTGTAGGGGGGAGTTTGATTTATTGTTTTTATCTCCCAGACATCCATCTGGCATCTTTGTGGACAGAATCTTTTACTGATGATGCATGCTGTATGTCATCTCTTAAGTAATAGTGATACTGACAGTAAAGGGCTTTTAGCTTTGATTTGTATACATTGGTGGTTTCAGTGATGCCATTGTGAACTAGCCCCTATTAGGGTAATTCCTTTTCTTGAAAAGTTTGTTTTCTGACCTTAAGAGGAAATCTTGGGAGACGCTTAGTGAAGCAACAAAAGTGAGGTTTTACAATAATTAAAAAATAGTATTGGATGTTTTGGGTTTTAGTTTTTGCAAATGGAGGAGAGTGGTGAGAAAGTGGAACACACTGCTCTCCATGAAACGATGAGGATTTTTTCCATTGACTTAATCAGAATTTCAGTCTAAAATTTTAAAACAAATTAGAGCCGAAGGCCTCAGCCATACAGAAAAAAAAAGTTGTATTTATGTTATGAAACTTGAAATTGCTCTTGTTTCCCATGTTGTTGACTAAGAGAGACTGTGTTTCTTGTTTTGTTGCAGTGGTGGAATAGTTTCTTTTTTTTTTTTAATAAGGGGAAACTTCTAGCACATTAGAATAATTGGATTCTTTGTATTGTGGCTGAGATTAAGACCCTGTATAGAGGCCATTGGATCAAAGTTGACCATTTAAATCTCTGAGGTAGTCTGTGTAAAAGTCCTAGCGTGTTCTACAAACAAGCATGGAAGCTTTTGTGTTGGGCTTTGCATTCCAGCAAAATCTTGACAAAGCTGAAAAGTCACAGAGAACAAAGTTGCAAGGGTTTTTTGTTGTTATTGCTTTGGGTATTTTTAAGAAATTATTATGATGTACCAATATTATCAGTGTATTTTTTAAATCCAAGTGTTTTATAAAAGTTTTGCCACTGTAGTGAGGGGGAAGTTGGTATTGTATTTTTTAGGGTTTGTTAACTTACAGCAGTGTACCCTTTCTATATTGATAAAACTTTTAATTAAAAAGGCTTTTAATTAGAACTATAAATGTTGACATGGTCCAAAAGAGGTGTCCACATCAGAAATGTTACTGACCTTTTAGTTAAATTGGTCGTTAATTCATTGGTTATTAATATTTAACCATTAATAATAAGTGGTTAAATGTAGCTAAAACTTGTCCTTTCTACAAAAAAGACTGTCCTGACAGAATGGGAGAGAATGAAGCCTTTTTTCTCTTTGGAAAAAACAGCTGCTGTTTAAAAGATTCCTCCTCAAAGTAATTAAAAGCCTTTAGTGATAGAGATTTTTTCCTTCCACCTTTTGCTCTCTCTTTTTACTCTATTTTCTCTCACTTTGAACTGATAAGCAGTGCCTTGATGAGTTTTACTAATTTACTAATCTTAAACTTTTAACTGTTTTCAATCTCGTTTGGCCAAGGGACTTGAAGTGAGAGCACAGTCATGTGCAGGTGCAAGAGAAACTTTGTGGAGCATGCAAGGGAAGGGTGAGGGAGGGAATCCCTGATCTTGGATGAGTTCAGATTCATTACTGTTATTTTCTCCTATACACCTTTCTAGGTGCATTTCCATACTCAATGAAGTCTGGCATAGCTTGTTGCCTCTCTGGGCATAAGATTCAAGATCTGGTAGTACTGAAGTGCCTCTTGTTGCCTGCATCAGCCTGGGCTGTGATTCAGTCCCCCTCACACTGAAGTTTGTTTCTGCCTTTCCATATGTGTGATGAACTTTTTCAGTTTAGGGTAGATTTGGTCAGGGAAGAGCTTGACCCAAAGCCTGAGGAAGTGGATGCATGTATTGTCACTCATCTCTAATAGGCTGTGTATGCATCACCAGGGGACTGGGGGGAATCAGAGGTAATGTTTTAGTTAGAAGCATGGAAGAACATAAATATATGTTAGCTGTTATTTATTTGACAGTTTTCATGCAAAATTTATACGTGGCAAAATGTTACTTTGGGAGCACCTGCCCAGGTATGTCCTTGTGCTGAGAGCAGCCCTGCTGAGCTCTGCAGCCAGAGCTCACATAGATAAACCAGGCAATAACCATCATTCTCTGTCATTTTCCTTTGGCTTTGAAGAGGCAGTTAGAGATGCAATAGGAGCCTTATTATGCTTTAACTTAGTAGAATCAGCCAGTTACATTCACTAAAACACAAGCCATGCAGGTGAGGATCCAAGTGCATTGTCTCTGCTCTCCCACTGTGCAACAGCTGTAATAGGGGAAACTATCAGCTACAGGTGGGAGCAGGATGTAAAGTTAACACATCAGAAGGGCACTGGAGAACAGCCTTTAAAATATTCAATACCAAGTTGACCGACATATTGCAGGGGTACAGCATTATGGATATTACATACTTTTATTTCTTTAAATTCCTGTGGATACGGCTGCAGGGTAGCACACCCACATTATCATAAGGCATGTGTTTATCAAAAGAAAAAAATCAAATCTTTTGTTATCATGTTCTCACCAATAAATACATGTTTTAGGCAAAGAATTATACTTTTGAAGATGCATATTAATACAAATTAATATAAACCTTGTTTCTTTCAGAAACAAGTTTTGCTTATTATTCTTTTCTTTCTCCTGTCTCTCATCGCTTTTCTTTTATTCTTATATTTTATTTTTATTTTAGGCTATGTGTTACCCAAGTACAAACTTTAGTTGTACAGAATCTCTGATCACTGTTCCTAACAGCAATTATCTAAATTGCTGTTTTGTACTAGGGATCTACTGCATTTCAAGCAGCTACATAATGAGAGCAGGTTTGAAATCTTGTATAATAATTAATGTGTTCTGTTGCTCTTTGTTTGGATTTTATTTCAGGGCATTTAGATGACGATGGGCTGCCACATGGATTCTGTACAGTAACCTATTCATCGACAGACAGATTTGAAGGAAACTTTGTGCATGGAGAAAAGAATGGCCGGGGCAAATTCTTCTTTTTTGATGGAAGGTACATTCTGACTCTTTAATTTTTCTTCTGTATTCTTCCTTGTAGAGATGCAAAACCAATCTACATTGATTGTATACTGCTGAGTTTCTGGATAAGATTTCTCTTTAAAAACTGTAGCTGAAAAGTTTGCTGCTGCTGTAGCCATTTCTGTGGCAGATTTGCATGTAATGAAGTGCCTGTAGTTGTTTCCTGGAGGGATAATGCAGTGGTGTGAGCTCTTTTAGCACTGTAAAGTTATGAGCTGATTAGAAATTGTAAGAAGTGGGAGGTGGTCAAAACTATTGAAAACTATGCTGACAATGACTTGGACATCAAAATTCTTAACTGCAGGTGGAGTTCTTTGCCTTATAGAGCTACACAGAGTGTAACTGGACCAGAGCTCCCTGTGCCAGCCCTCACACATAGACATAGGACCTTGACAGAGAGGCTTGCCCACTGTTTTGTCAAATTGTTTATCAGTTAAAGGACTGAGTTAAATACAGGTTTGTTAGCAACTCTAGTTAACCCTCTTGTGACCTGATTTACTTTCAGAAAAGTCCCCATTATTTCCCCTCTTTTCACTGGGAATTGTGACAGTGAAATCAGGATAGTCTGTGCCTATACATGTGTTTTCTTCTCTGATGTTCATTATGAGCACCTTGTAAGTCTTACCCCACTACCACTGCAGCATTCCTGTCTACAGTTGCTCAGAATTTCCTCCATGGGAGCAGCAGATGTATAAAATGACACAATTCTTCATGGTTTTGCAGCTGTTGGTGACACTATGAATAGCAGCTGTTGGACTGACAGTCGTGCCGGGTCTACTCTCTTCCTGCTCAGCAAAATTCTGAGCAGGAGCAGAGGAATTATGCTGTCTCAGTGAGTCAGCTCCTTGTCTGTACTTGCTTCATACTGGGGATTGTGGGTTATTTTTCATGAGAAAGATAATATATTTATTCAGTTATGCAGAAAGTGATCAGGCTTCCAAGCTTGGATGAAGAAAAATCCTCACTGTTGTTGGTAATGGCCTTATTAAATCTTCTCTCAGTAACTGTAAATCAGTACTGCCCAGCAGCTGACTTCTCTAAAATAGTTTTGGTTTATTTGTGTTTTCAGACAGAGTCTTTATGGACACAGGTACATAATGTTTCTGTGCTGATGGATGGTCTCAGCAGAGTAGTTGCTGATAGTACAGTCAGAGCCGCTATTTTGTTTCTTGGTCTGCTCCTCCATGTAATCCAGGGTACAGGCAGCGTTTAGTGGGAAGAGTCAGGTTGCTGGTGAGCCTTTTCTATACTGCTTAAGTGTTGCCAGCTCTTCCATTTTTTCTGTTTTTTTTCTTCATAACCCTTAAAAAACTGGAACAGTTGGCCACCGATGACTTCAGAATGAAAATATGCAAAAATAGTCTCTAATGCATTTTTGGAAATGAGATATTTTCATTAACTATCATATATTTTAATTTAGCTAAAGCAGCCTTAACTGAGCAGTTACTAATTACTGAAGATGTCATTTATCTAGCTATGCCCAACTAGCAAGACTAAGTTGGTTTCTAAAAAGGATGGTTCAGGAATTGTGATATGTCATAAGAATGACCTAGCATAATAGAGGACGTGCTATATCCATTAACTGTGCCATGGGCAAGGCTGAGGGCACATGAAGATAAGCAGTACATATCCAAAATGTCTCAAAACAGCTCTTCCTTTGCAGAATCCTGTGCAGTAAGCTAGCTGGTTTCAGCACTCCTGAGTGTGTTTCCCTTGCAGGCTGCTGGGTAAATGCTGACAGCTGTACTGCTGTAGCTCTGTTGTTGGGGAGCAGCTGAGTCCTGTTAAGTACAGGACTGGCTGCAGTGTAAGCATTCTCATTTTTTGAGTGTTGGGGAATAGGACTGGCTGCCTGGCTGCCTTGTTTGGTCAAGGGAATTTTTCCATTTACTGGAATAGTTGCCTATTGATTGTTTAAGAGAATGGAAACCTGGAATGAAATATTAGGTTTTTTTTTTCCTCCACATTCAAGAAAACGCAACAAATTGCGACATATTCTTTACGAGAGAGAAGCTTCACCTCTGGCATACTCCCTGTCTTGGATTGTGGACTTGAACTTTCCTTGGTGCTGGTGCTTCTGGAGTGTACTTTGCAGAACACTTTGCACTATAAAGGTAGGCATGAGAGCTGTGCTTGGCACAGAGCTGCAGCTGCTCTTTCTCCTTAATTGGAAACTCCTATAAACTGACATCTTCCAGAACACAGTGAAAACTAGTACTTTTAGGGAAAAAGTTTTCAATGTTCCCATGTAGAGGGAGCAAGAGATGAATGGATCAGTCTCTATCAATATTAACTTAATCCCTGGAAGGATAATATCTGGAGTAAGTATTTTCTTCCCCAATTCATATCACTGGTTTAATTTTTAGGTAAGGAGTATCTTTAATCCCTTGTAGGCATAGTGGATAATGCGAAGATGGTACATCTGATAAATCTTGACTTTGGTAGAATTCATGTTGTCAGAAGTATGATCGACTGTGAAGCAAACCAGAGAAATACAAACTAGCTCAAGGTTTGTATTAAAAATGTTTTGCTTATGGAAGACACAGAAGCTATTTATTCTTATTTGTGCTGGTCAAGTCTTAGTTGAAGTTATTGTGTCTGTCTGCAGACACCATACTTTGAGATCTTAAAAAGAGAGAAGGGGGAAACAGGGTGGAAATAACTCAGAAACTGTGAACAGCATAAAAGTTTCAGAGAATGTGACATTTTAGGTGAGCTTGAAGGACATAGACTTCTTTATTAAGGTGTCATCCTTTTGATTTTGTTAGATGTGATGGATCTTTTGGACACTGTTTGGAGCTTAATACAAAGAGAGAAAACATAGAAGTTTGAGTTACAGTAAAAGAATATATATTCTTTCCAGGGCTGAAGCACTGTTGTAATTTAGCAATGTTTTAACTTCAACTAGTGCAATTAAAGGTAACAAGACCAGATTTTTAGTGTTTTTCATTACATAAACTGAGGGTGGCTTCTTCTTTTAAAGAGTAATCCTACATGTGGACACTGTGTGTGTTGTCACTATAATGGAATTCAAATCCAGTGATCTGTGATAAATTAGAGGGGAAAGTGGCATCATTTATAGTTAAGTAAGGGCACTGATTTCTGGTGGTTCCCTCATCCTTCCCTGTGCTGTAGTGCCATTGCTATCTGTGCAGCTCTGTAGCAACCTGGATCAAGAAATCCATTTGACTGAAAAGTAAAATAGTTTTCCTTCCCCTTCTTCTTTTGCATCTGGTGTGCACTGAGGCTTTTACTGTAATGTATTTTCCCATGGAAACCTCATCCAGCTTGCCAAAGTTATGTGAAAACAGAGCATGAAGCAAGAAATGAGAAAGTGAATTCTGAAAAAACATTCCTTCCACAACTCTTGCAAATCTGTTTTGTAGAACATGGTCGAGTCATGTGCTCGCAAACGTTGTTTGGGCTTATACCTTAGATGTCTGCATCTGAAAAAGAATTATGCAGTGAAAATATGTGTATGCTGACAGCTGGCTGCTAGCTAAGTGTGCTGAAGTAAAAGCTAAACAGGTTGTGTTCCCTTATGCTAATTCTGTCATGAGAAAGAAATATCTGAAGAGACCCTCTTTTATGGTGATTCTAAAGGGTTTGCAAGACAAAACCAAAGTGAAAATTTTCTTTAACTCCAAGTGCAGCACTAGTTCTGTTTGACAGGCTGTGTTCCATTTTAAGAGAAATACATGAAAAATTACCTCTTTTAGCATGGCCTGAACAAATGGCTGCTAAGTGTATTGCTGGGGAGCTGACACTGAACTGTGGCAGGTTGCAGTTCATGCCCTATCATGGTTCATCTGTACAGCAGCTCAATTTCATGTCATCAGAGACATGTCAGTAAAGGTCCACATGTAGCACGTAGAAAATCCTAATGTGACAGTAGCCTGCTTGAGCAAGAATTCCTTCTTTGACCACGAGTGTCCATTTGATGACTATTCCAGCCTACAGAAAATGCCAAGCATGTGGTTGAAATGAGTAATGCTGTGTCCATGCACCCTGATGAAACGGTGCTGTAAGTCGTTTTCTGCCTTTGGAGCTCTATAGAAAGAAGCTGTTGGTTTTCACCTTAGCGTTCCAGTGTGTTGAAGCTTTGGGTTCACCCCTGAGACGGCAACAGTTTTTCCACTGCTGTCTTCTTTCTCTCTTCACCAGCACTCTGGAGGGGTACTACATTGATGACGCCCTGCAAGGTCAGGGAATCTACACCTATGAGGATGGAGTGGTCCTTCATGGCACCTACGTGGATGGAGAACTGAATGGCCCAGCCCAGGAGTATGACAGTGATGGACGACTGATATTCAAAGGGCAGTATAAAGACAACATCCGACATGGAGTCTGTTGGATTTATTACGCGGTAAACCTGACCACCTGCTCACCTTATTGTAGAATTAGGTACCTTTCTTTTCTCCCCAGCTGAAACAAATACCCACCATGATCTAGCTATCCAAAAATCAGCACACAAAAATCTGTGCATTCTGATTTTGGATAATCCAACATGAAGCTAAAAATTTTTGGTGTTGAATGTTTGCCTAGTAGATGAGATTCAGCGAGGCTGCAAGACGCCCTCCACAATTTTCATCTTCCAGAAAACCCAGCCCCTTGGAAGTGCATTTATATATAATTTGTATGTAATGTAAAAAATAGGATATGTCGTAGCTTATGCATTTTTGGGAAGGCTAGACTAATGATTTTGCCACTTTGTAGTGCTGGCTGCAGGTGAGGAGCATGGAAGCCATGCAAGTTATTGCAACCTATTGCTCTTACTAAAGTAGGAGGGGAGACTTTGTCTCCATTTCTGCAGGCTGTTATGTTGTGAAGTCTGGCTTTGCCCAACACATCAGATGTAACTGGTGTGAGAGCTGTGCCTCTGAGTGGAGTTGTAGAGACGTGATTTGCTAATTAAGCAAGTCAGTATTTTATCTTTTTGAATTTGTATGTTCTTTTACAACCATGCTAGTTAAGGCAATGACTGTTGTACTAGTTTTTAGGGAGTCTTTAATGCAATTTTTTTTTTAAGTATCATTCCTATTCAGCCTTACACAGTGGAATTGAACCTTTCAATCTTACCTTGTGCCAAGAAGGGGGTAACATCTGCATGTAATTGAGCTGATGGTCAAAACCCAGTCTAATGCTGTGCTACATATGGCACAAACTTAAGTTGCAGATTGGTTACTAAATGCTTACCCTCACTGGCTGTTCATTTTATCTACAGGCTTTCACTGTTGCCATTAAACATGCATTAGGATCAACAAATGCTTGGTGTGTGCTGCCAAAAGTTTTTCAGTCCTAGTGTATAAAGTATGCACTGCTGACCCTTCACTTCATATATTCCTGCTTCATCTTCAGCTGACAAAGTGTTGCTGTACCTTTGGGAAATGTGGATAATTAGAGGTTGTTTATCATTATCATCTTACCAAACTAAGGGATGCAACATATTCCAAAAAAATTCTTTTGCCATGGAACCAGTTGTTTCTTCATGACTGTGTAGGATGCTATGTGCACAATTTTTTTCCCCAGACTTAAGGCTCACTGTTCCCTATTACAGCATGCTTGAAACTCTTTCATCCTTGGAGTTGAACAAAATAATGTCACTTTTAAATAGAGCCTGTGCACAGTGATCTTGATATAAATCAGTTTGTTTCCACATCATACCTGCTGGTCTTGCTCCAAGGTGTTATTCGGAGATGCTTCCTTGTCTTTTTTGAAATAAATACCTGAAGTGGTGTCTCGGTTTGAGAGACAAGTGTCCACCAAGGAAGGCGGGAACCTTCCTTGGAATGGGCAATATGACCCACTTCTCTCTGAATTATTGTAACTTTGAAATTAAGGGGCTTTCAGACAAGGATATGGGAAAAGGAATAACAATTCTTTACCAGTTTGTGCATGAATACCAAGGCAAACAAACAGCAGCAGCAGCAGCAGCACCAAACAGAACCAGAAGCCAGTGCCAGCCTCTCTCGGCCGCAGGCCCTTTCCCCTTCGGTGCAGTTCCACTCACAGCCGCCAGGGGCCGCTGGTGGCTCCCAGCCGGGCAGGGCGGCTGCGGTGATTCCCCCGCGCCTGCAGGGGGCGCTGTGACGTGAGTTCAGCTGTGTCTCCCTCACGTGGTAATGGCAGGCGGGCTGGATGGCAAAAGCGGGCTGCAGCAGGAACCTCGGAGTAGTGGCTGGGATGGCAGGCACAAGCAGATGCTGGAGTAGTAAGTGAAATGTGTCAGAAACTCTGCAGCTGTAGCAGGAGCTGGGGGGTGTCCTGGTAGTCAGAGGGTGCAGGGCTACAGTGTAGTGAAAAAGCCCAGAGCAGTTGCAGAGAAGTAGCAGGGCTGGGCAGCAGCAGCCAAGCTCCCAAACGTGCCTGGGAGAAGCTCCCTCAGAGGGGCTTGGGGTTCAAGGTCCCAGGTTTTCCGCTGAGGCGCCCCAGTAGATGCTATGGGGCCTTTCTAGTGAGGTAGGGTGTTAATAAGGTCCCAGTGTAATGTCCGCTCTTACAAGCAGAGCTTCACTTACGGTAGGAGAATACAACAGGGGGCAGAGCCTTGCAGTGGTGGCAAATTCTCCCCACAGTGACTGCAGCCTGTCCTCTCTCAGATGCTGACAGTGAGAGAGAGGAACCCAGCCCCTACCCCTGTCCCCTCACTCAGCCAGAATCTCACATTATCTTTGCCCTTTCAAAGAGAAACCCCCCTTCAGGTAAAGAGAGTAGCCATCTACACCCTTCCCCCTCCTCCCAGCCTCATCTTTTGTTCTCTTAAGTATCGGTAGTTAACTGTTTCTTAGCAACAGGTGGGACAAAATTCAATGAGAGAAAAAAACAAAAGGAAAAATCCTAATCACCAACAAGTGGTTAGACCTGTTCTAATGTATGCATCTCATTCTACAGTTCTGGAAATAGACCTAACCTGATCTGCGGGCAAATCACAGATGGCAAAACCCAGGGCTGAAATGTGTAAACCTTGGAGAGGAAAAGTGTTGCTGTTGTCCAAAAAGGAGACAGAGGAGTCCTGTAACTTTATTCAAACAAAGGGAGAGAGTCCACTGGGCCCATGCCCATGGGGTTTTTTCTCTCGGTTTTGGAAAGCTCAGCCTTCTTTTATCCTAAACTCCCGACCGCATGTTGCCCTCCTCCTTTCCTTACTGGCTGAGGTACTAGGAAGGTACGACCTTCCCGAATCGCCTACCACATATTCCCCCCTTGAACCTACTGTTTTACCCGAAAGTTCAGAAGCTCAAGCTTGTGCAAACCCTTGTCTATTTCAGGAGTCAAACTGTTCAGGCCCCATAACGACCCTGCTGCGTCCCTGCTGCTTGTAGTCAGTAGAGGCATTAAGACTCTTTTGAAAGACATTAACACCCATCAAACTATTTTGTAAAGACCTTAGCACACATCTTTCCTTTCACTGTTGATGCTTTCCACAAACAGTTGTTCTCACTGAGCACCACCTGGTACTGGGGGGCATTCTAGGACAGAGAAACTCCAGGAATCATTTTTCCTTAATAGGCTCAAGTCTTTAGAGGTTTTATGAATTAGCAAGGCAGCATTAATATTTTTTTTTCCTCTAGCACAGAATCATAGTTATCAAATTTGGACATCTATGTAGCTTTGGTCCTTGTTTTGCACACTGTACACATAAAACATTCACCAAGTGAAATTGAATATTTGTCACGTGGAACAAAAGACCTTAGGTTTTGTCTATTTCAAACAGCATAGAAAATCAGTTTTATCCTAACTGGAATGACTTCATCCAGCTTCTTCGTGTGTCTGTTTCTCCCTCACTTTCATAATTTCACATCTGAACTTACAGTTCCATTTTTAAAAAATTGGGGAAAACCGTCTTCATTTACTGAGGATGTTGCCTAGAAAGTAGAGTAGATCTTCCCAACAACATTAGAGTGAATATAAAAGCAGACCTTTACTTCAAAGCTTTCAGGTACTCAATATGGTGAAAACTGCATGTGGTACAGTAATTCCACAATTTTTCTAAGGTTTGTTGGTTAGTAAACCTATCATGTATTGTCCAATTAAAAGGTTAATTGATTAGGCAGTAATTCCTGAGGTTCTGCCCCACTGGAAGTAGTCTAGAGGCTTCTTTTGCCCCACTTTTGTTATGTCTGGTCCATATTCTGGTTGGAATACAAAATGTCCTTGTAGTTGTACTCTTCCTGGAGTAAGACTAAAGAATATTTTAGGAATGTGTTTAGAAGGTTAGCTTATTGTTCCTAAATGTAGGGGAAAAGGATAGGAAAAGTACTAGAAGCTACAACCATGCATTTGCAATCTACAAAGCTACAAATACATGAAAAATATAAAAAGCTGAAAATCTTAGGCATCAAGGATAGTAAAGTATAACTAAATGCTTTGCGTTTTCTTTCTTGCCTGTGCTCTCAGGATGGAGGCAGCCTTGTGGGAGAAGTGAATGAAGAAGGGGAGATGACTGGAGAGAAAATAGCCTATGTGTATCCTGATGGGAAGACTGCATATTCTGGAAGGTTTATAGATGGAGAAATGATAGAAGCAAAACTGGCAACTCTGACAGCTGTTGAGGATGGGAAACCTCAATTTGAATTAGTACCAGGCAGTAAGTTCAGCTAATACAAACTTGTATTCCTGCTACCAGCTCTTTGCTGCAGACTGCTTGGTTCCTTTGATATTCCCCTCTGCAGACTGGCTGTGATGACACAGGCTTTTAGTGAGGGGCTCATTCTCTAGTTGGGCAGAGGAAGGTGATCTTTGCCCTGGAAACAGGTGGGAAGTGCCTCCTGCATGGTCCTGCCCAGCTGCATTCCATAGCTCTTCTCTTGCTCCTGTGCTCATGGGCTGCTAATGGTGACACAGCTACAGGCACAGCCACAGTTAGTGAAATAACTGCAAGAGGAGAGGGGGGCCCTTATTTGGTTAGAGCTCTGTCAAGTGGGTTTGTGCCAGTCAGTGTTTGCACTGTGAATGTTCTGGCACCTGCATTGCTGGGCTGAAATTGGAATTAGTGAACCAGATTCAGTCATTGTGTAACAGTCTGATTCGCCAGCACCCCTCAGCATGTCTGGTCCTGCTGACAGGAAGTGGCTGTGAAGTGCATAGGAGCAGAGTGGTGCCTTCTCCAGTGGCTTAAACCTATAGTTCTGGGATGGGTTTGTTCCTCTGAGCTGTATATGATGTTTCAGAGGAGTGTGGGTTAAGCTGCAGTTACAAGCAGGGACTGTGCTAAAGCATTTATTGCTCTGCCAGCAAAAATTGTCTCACTTGATATGAAATAGGCACATAAAGCTCAGTGAAAAGGTATTGACAAGCAAATGCATGTGAGTTTATTTTTTAAATCGTTTGGTTATGACAGCAAGTCAAAATTTATCTTAAAACTTATTTTTTAAGGTGGTACAGTTGTCCATTGTAAATACAATGAAGCTACACTCTGGAGGAAGCTGCCTTTCGCCAGAACAGATCCTGGACACCAGGGGCAAAGGACTTTTATCAAACTTCATAATATTCTGTTCTGTGGGGTTTTTTTCCCATCTTATTTCCACCTTCTTCTTAATCTATCTCCAAGTCAGTCCTCTGTAAGAATATAATTAGAGCTGTACCACTGAGTTGCTTATTAATGGCAAGAAATAACTGACTGTAGCAAAGGTGCTTTCTGATTACTGAATGCTATCTTCTGGCTGAAATATCGTCAGGATTTGAACTAGAAAATATTTGATATTTGAAGTAATCAAATTTTTGGGATTTTTTGGTTGGGTTTTTTTTTAAAATGAGCTATTGAATATATCCTTTTAAATTTTGCTTTACTTTTAAATTATATATAGAGACACTGGGAGGGTCAGTTTTGAAAGACTGTCCAGTCGTCCTCTACAGGTTGGTAATTTGAAGGACAAATGTATCACCTTCTTGTGTTAGTACTGTTGCTCTAGAATGTTGAAGGGAAAAACCAATCAAGAAGCAATATCTCACTTAAGACTTTTTACAGGTGCAGTTCTGTTTAATACTTTTTTTTGGAAGTGTAACATTCACTTTACAGCCATTAAAATTAAATTTTTTAATATCTTGATTAAATTAAGGATTGCATATTCTCAGTACTGCCAATTAGTTTATTTCCTTCTTTGATTTCTTGATTTTTTTAGGCCCAGTATACAGTTTTGACAAATCTACTTCATCCTGCATTTCTACAAATGCTCTTCTTCCTGATCCTTATGAATCAGAGAGGTAGGCTTTTTTTTCTTCTCCCCATATTTCTTTACTGGTACATATTTAAGGCCTAATTTTGCACACCTTTTCTCATCTAAAACTTGAAAGATGTGTAAGGGTCTGTA
This sequence comes from Lanius collurio, assembly GCA_020086605.1. Lineage (NCBI taxonomy): Eukaryota > Metazoa > Chordata > Aves > Passeriformes > Laniidae > Lanius > Lanius collurio. Next base: position 7,150,664 of record JACBWW010000038.1, read on the forward strand.
AAATGGAAGCCCTGCTCTGTGTGTACCTCAACCATAGGCTTTTTCTGATACTCTGAAATATCTAATTAAGTGATTAGTAAAACACTTGCTTTAATTTGCATTGAGTACTTGAAGATGTGGTGCTTCAGCTTGCTCCCCAGTGCATGTACATACCAGCAACCCCAGCTTGGTGGGTACTTCTGGAGTTCTGGTATGTTATTGAGGATGTTCCTGAATTGAAGCCGTCATTATGGAGTAATAGTAGATTGGCACATAAAAAAAAAAAAAAATTTTTTCCATGTCAGCCCAAACTTCCCACCAAATCTGTCTTGGCAAAATAGAGAGAACATGTGGAAGAGAGGAAAGGAAGGAGTGCCATATAGATGGTGATTATGGTAAGAAGAAGTTTTGTTGTTGTTACTAGCTTTATTATTAGCTTTATTTTTATACTGAAGTGTTAGGCTTTATTCCAGTAGTGTTGTACTTCTTGAAAATTAAAACTGCAGCCAGTCACTAATTCTATGCCCTCTTCTTGTAGAGTATATGTGGATGTCTCTCTCATTTCCAGTGCTGGGGAAGGATTGTTTTCAAAAATAGCAGCAGAAGCCAGTACAGTGATGTCCTTCTATAACGGAGTGCGAATTACACACCAGGAGGTAAAGAAGAGAAAAAAGTCTGTCTGAATTTTCATTGCTTCTTCTGAAATTTTCTTTTCATAATAGGATCTTACAGCCACCACCTTCCCACCCTTGATTTAACACAATGGAGTTTAATTGAAAGAAAGTGCATGCTCACCTATGTACAGATTTTAAAAAGTGTGGATTGTTTTTTTTTATTACATACCCCCATGAAAAACTTTATTTGCATATATTTTGAATGTTGCCTTTCAAACTGCTGACAGAGTTGACCCCTCCACACAGACTCTGGATTTTTGCCTTGCAAACTAGGTAGACAGCAGAGACTGGGCCCTCAATGGAAATACAATATCCCTGGATGATGAAACAGTCATAGACGTGCCAGAGCCCTACAACCACGCTGCCAAGTACTGTGCCTCACTGGGGCATAAGGCCAACCATTCCTTCACTCCTAATTGCACCTATGACCCGTAAGTACAATTCTGTGTTTTGGGGCAGAAGCTGCAGCCTGGCTATCTGTGCTCACATGGGGGCCCCTGGGCAGCTGGATGAGGATCAGTGGTGGGCTGAGAGTAAAGAGTTGAGGCACTGAAGGAGTTTCTGCTGAGTTGGAAATGGGCTAGCATTATGGGTGCTTGATGTCTATTGGGACTTACACCATGGAGTATCTTGAAGTTTGCACTTGTTAGTTTTGTCACAAATTTTATGAGTTGCTTCTTGGATTGTAGAATGCATAATCACAGCGCTCTAAATCCTAGCTTGGCTAGAACTGCACTGTATTTGCTGAACTACTGATGTTTTCATAAATCAGTATTTTTACTCTTATTCTTAAGTCTTTGTGAGGTTGACTCAAGTCTGCTAATTCGATATCAGATTATGAAATATTGCTCTGAAGTGAATGAATTCTGAAACTGTAAAAGGGACTGGCCGAGGATGTGAATTGACAGCTGAGCCTAGCAAAGGTGTTTTTTTCCTAGGTTTGTTCATCCTCGTTTTGGGCCCATCAAGTGTATCCGTACCATCAGGGCTGTGGAGAAGGATGAAGAATTGACAGTGGCTTATGGGTACGATCACAACCCTGTGGGGCAGAATGGGCCAGAAGCACCAGAGTGGTACCAGCTGGAATTGAAAGCTTTCCAGGCTGCTCAGCAAAAGTGACATGGGAGCACTTTCTCCATTCAGTAAACTGAAACAGAATCTTGGATCTATGCACTACCTTTATACTGAAAACTGGACAGCCAGGGATTGTTCATGCTGTTGCATCATTACTTCGCATTCTGTGTTAAGAGATAAGTTTCTTGCATACTAACTAGGTTTGACTGTGTTACTCATAGCAGATTTAAAAATTAGCTAGTATTGCACCAGTCTTATCTGAAGAAATTATTTAATATTCTATACAAAATGTGGTATTCTTTGGTAGCTTCTGCTTTTGCACCATATGCAAAGATGCCAAAAGACTAGAAAGATACTAAAATGGGTATATCGTTCACTTTTAGTCAGCAAACTTAGTGTTGCTCTCTATCTGCCTAGGCATTATTGTGCAACTGCATTTTGCATATATGCCACTTGTGATTATAATAGTAATATTTTGATATTCTCTAATAGTAGCATAATTTTGCCTTTTTAAACCTTTGATCTGAATCTTGCAATAGAGCAGTTTATTTATTAACATATAGGAGGCTGGGTTTTAACTCCCCTTTCCTCTTGTCTGTTGTTCTTTCTATAAATCCTCTTTTGCAGGAGAAAATCCTTTCTAACTAGTGGAAAGGCTTACGTGTGTATGTGAGAGTGCTGTGTGTTGGTCTCTGTGACGCTCTAAATAGTATAGCAACAAGTCTAAACCTAATATTTATCTAGCCTTTACGGCTGGCTTATTTTATTTAATTTATTATTCTGACATGCAAATGAAGCTGTTCTTTGCATGAAGATTTTGTGAAAAGGAGAAAATAGACTTGCTATTGAAAGACTTTCAGAAGTACGTGTTCTGGAAGGCAAGTACATTACTTGCATTAGTGTCCATGAGTTGGTTTGTGTATTTCACCTGTTTAAGTGGCCAGTTCTCAAGGTAAAAGATGCTTTGATCTCCTATGGATTCTCTGAAAGGAGGTGCATGTATTTGGGGACAGACTGTTGTGCTTGGTGAAGGAGAGCTATATCTTTTCTGTGTGTTCGCTTGACAAAACAACATAGCCTTATAGCCGTCTTTTAGTAGTTCTGGTTTAAGATGCAGTGAATTAATATAGTTTCAGGTATCAAAACAAGATTTTTTTTAAAAAGAAAAGATATTAAAAGTTTGCTTTTGAAAGACAAACAATGAATGTAAAAATATCACTCGATGCTCATATTTAAAAACAGCAATCAATCCATAGCTTTGTTGCAGCCAACAGTGGGGGCTTGTGAATATTCATCTGCAGGGCTGTGTTCTGGGGTTTTTCAGGGGTAGGGAAATTTTTGTGCAGTTTTTCAGATACTGTACTGGTCTTGCCTAATGCTGTATAAAAGAGAACTAATATATTGTCTTGGTCTGGATGCTGGAACCTTTCTGTGACTCTGATGTTCTCTTTTGGGTGGAGCAGCTTAGGAGAAACTCAAATGCATTTGCAACACTTTCTTTAAATGTTTGTAGCTTTTAAAAGTTTGTATATATGTAACATAAGTTATTTGGGAATCAGACCTACCTTTCTATTGCAACACATTTTGGTTGCTTGCTTGAACTGTTGGAGGTGTCTGGCTGTCTGCGAAGCTGGGCAGGGAGCATGTTTGGTACCTGCAGGTAGAAGGATGTGATTGCTGTTATGTGCAAACTCATTCTATGTCTGAGAATCCTTGCTCTAGTACCTGAGGAAAGTTAGGAATTACTCATAAGAACCTAGGGTTCTAAGCTAGGCCTCTGTTTAGTCCCTGTGGCTGCTCACAAACATTTTCTATCACCTCACCATTTCAGTTTACACAGAAGCTACTCTGTGCATGTGCTGGGACAGGAGACAAGCAGGCTCAGGGTATTGTGACCCTCTTTCAGCAGTGATCTACACGTGAGCTGTGACGTGCTGGACATCAGGTCGCATCTCATCATGCTGGACACTCAGGTCGCAGCTCTGTGTCTCGTCCAAGTCAGAGGTGACAGCTCAGGGGGCTAACCTGAGTGTTCAGAGACACAACTAACCTCACAGGTGAGAGAGAGTTGGCAAAGGTCAGTCAGCTTCTCAGCTTCTGTAAATAATTCTCAAAAAGAAATATGTGTGACTTCATCTTTCCCTACTTGCCCTTGGGTAGGCCATCAGCCACTTGCAGGAAAGCCTCTGATAGGGGGCTATCATGTGCACCTTGGGGACTGTTCTGCCAGGATCATGAAGTTTGCAAAGTTGAGGCTTGAGTTTAGGTGCAGGGAAGAGCAGAAGGAACATGTGACTGCACCCTGCTGGGAATGGATGATAATTCCTTCCACAATCTTGATAACCTGCTTTGGCCTGATGGCCTCTCTGTGCTTGCTGGGGAATTGTGCTTAAAATGTTCTATCTCTAGAGCTCCTTTGCCTTCATTTCTGATCAGTCTCTGATTCCTCTGCTAATCTTCTCTTTGTGTGGAGTTGCTTATGTTTTAATGGTCTTGTCAGTCTTCATATTGCCTGATTTTGAGATAAATAGAATATAGGTGCTCTTTGTGCATCAGGCTTGAAGATTGTATCCTAAAATAGGGAAATTCTAGGAAAGAGAGGCACTGAGGTATCCTGTGTCTTCTCAAAAAACTTGGTGAGAGTCAAGCAGATTCTTTTGTACATGTGTGTAGCCTGGCAGGTAGCGTGCAACAGCTGTGGCTGTTGTCTGTTAGTTCTGCTGTCCTTCTCAGCTCTGTAAAATCTGTTGGTCCTTCTATTAGCACCCTTCTTCAGCAACCAACCTTCTATAAAAGTTGTGATTATGGACCTGCTTTGGTTTGATTCAGAACCAATCCTTTTAACTCTTCTTTGTTTTCTCTCTCTTCCTGGTCTGTTAGAGTGGAGATGGCTGGGATGGCTTCTGCCACTGGGTGGTGAAAGGGCTCAGTGTGTCCTTCAGAGGTGTGTGTGCATTGGCAGCCTCTGGTGCAAACACGGGTTAGTTACAGAACTCTATATAATGCCTTAACTTGGTCAGTGTGTTGCAGCTCAGTTTCTGGGGCTCACCAGAGAGCAAGACCTGCTTTACAAAGCTCCTCATTGGTAGTGTAAAGACATATCCATAGACACGAGACCCACACCCAACCACAGTTTTAATTTGGGGCAAGGAAGCATCACCTTGCATAGCAATCTTCTCAGGTCTGTGGGATGCAGCTGATGACTGGTGAACATGCAATAAGTAAAGAAGCTCCACTTCTTAGAGTCTGCCCAAAGACCTTTCCTGTCGGCACACAAGCTGGGAGGAGAGCTGATGCCTGTTAGCTGAGCCTGGGTGTGCAGCTGGCTCTTGGGATATCTACCCATTGTGACTAAAGAATAGCATAGAAGAACCTGGAATTGCTGTATTTTTCAGGTACAGATCGGTTCCCAACATCTGCCTTTGGTCTGCAGTGCTGCATGTGGCTTCTCTGTGATGGGAGGTTTACTTGAGCTCCTCTATGAGAAGCCTGTATCACCCTGTATTAGAGGCTGCTAATTGTCTCATAAAAAAAAAAAAAAAAACCTGGAGTGGATCTTCCTGCAGTGGCAGCACAGGGTTTTGTCACAAAAAATACAGAAACTTTGTTTACTTTGTTTTCTGAAGAAGTGGCTACTCTTGGAGACACAAGAGCCAGAAAAGTTGCAACTGAGAGCTGCCTGCTGCTGGGGTCAATTCTCTGAAAAAGAAGAAAAAAGAAAAAGGGCTTCAGCTGTGGAGGGGGTGTCTGAAGTTGAGTCTTGTGCTATAATTTTACTTTTGGGGATCTTGATTTTCTTTTAACAAATCTGAAAATGTTTTTTTTTCTTTTTTTTTTTAATAATAATTATAAAAATTTACCCTACATAAATACCTGTAAATCTTGACTGCTAAAAAAGTCAAGGGAAATACATGGAAATGGCTTTTCATCAGTAAAAGCTGTGAGAGCTTTTGACTTTTTCCACAGTTGCCATGATACCTGCTAAGATGGCTCATGCTTTTAATCAGGTGGAGCTCCTAGGGAGGTTTGGGGACCTTTGGGAGGCCATGGGGTGAGGCTGTGTGTTTTGGGAGTGACTAGGCAGGCTTCTCCTTGATATGCCTTTCCAGATATGGCAGTGTTGCACACAGATGGCAGTGGATTCTTTCCTGGGGCTCTTGTAGTATGTTGTTGGAGTGGAAGCAAGAGCTCTGTCAGGGATTTCTCACCCTCCCCCAGGCACTGGAGGAGCAGAATAGCGAACATATCTGATGTTGTAAGAGAAACTGAGAAATTATGGAAATTGCCACTTTTTTGTTTCCTTCACAGCTGTTTGCCCTTGTCCTCCAGTCAAACCAGTACTCACCACTTGGGTTGTGCCAGGGGTGCAACAGTGTTGCTTCTGTCCCAGAGACCTCTGTGATATGTGTCCTTTCACTCAATTTGATGGTCTGTAGGAAAACTGTCTCGTTGCACGAGGTAACATTATACATAGCCGGGTATCTACTGCTTTGTTCCCCTGTGGCCCAGCAGACTTGCTGGAGCTGTGGGTGCCTGAGGAATTCACCTCCAAGCACTTAAAAAACCCAAATTGCTTTGGAAACAATGTTATTGAAATGTCTCCTTCCATGCTGGGATGCTACATATAGACAGACACCTGTTCCTCATTTCCACTGCACTGCTGTGTGCCAAGAGGATCCCAGGAAGGAAAGCAGGTATGGGAGCAGCTTCACCTGCAGGTAGAAATGGGCTTCACCTGCAGTGACCTTTTACTTCATGTACTGGAAACATGAGAACTATATTTTTGGACAAAGAATTTCTTAGCAGTCTTATAAGAGATTTTTTCTTAAGAAAAAAAAAAGGTGCAAGATTGAGTGCATGTGTACTTGCCCCAGATCAAAGGTTTTGAACACTAAGGTTACTCTCTCTTGAATGGACCCTCCTCTGTCTTCGGGCAATGGAACTTCCTGCCCTTTTTCTCTTTACCATTTTACTGTAACTCTGGTTTTGTTTTTTTTCCCTAGGAGAAATATGTATACAAAAACTATAAGCAATTAAATGTTCAAGCCATAAAATCACAAGTGTGGGAAGACCTGCTTCACAGGTTTTAACATTTCTATGTAAAATCATGTTTGTATGAAATATTTTCATGGTAGAAGGAATATTTAAACAAAAAAGTTCCAGTAAGATCTAAACCAGATTTAAAGGGATGTCTTTTTGTAAGATGCAAGTGTAATTGAATACCAGTAAGTAGGTTGGTTTTTTTTTAAGGGAAGATGTAACAAATGATCCTTACAATTACAGATGGTCATTTCTGCTACTGGGGGAAGTATTTATGCAGCATTACATGCAGTTGCCATAAATACTTGCAATAGCAAGGCTAGTCACATCTTTAAGACGTACGTCTCAGCTTGTCCCTTCGTGATATCATATGACCCATTCCTCCTTTCTGCAGATTCCCTTCTAGAAAACTTTTCCTACTGTAGCTGTAACAAATTTAACTCTGAGCTAACATCCAGACTAAAATTGTATATTACTTTAACAGTTTCTGCTGGGCCTTCTGCTATTTTAATACTGTTTAGCCCATAATTACTGGGTGTCTCTGTTCTGAAGAACTAAGTGCTAAAGAATATTCTTTGGGGTAAGCTTGTACATGTGTTAACAGTTAACCCCAGAGTATCTAACTTGTATACAGTACTTGATAGGTGTTTTATGACATTTGTACTCAAACTATGAGCCTTACTGAACCTCTGTAAGTTTATTCATTACTTTTAAAAAACTGATAACTCTAAGAAAGATGTTTATGTGAATGATGATTGCCCTTCCTTTGATGTTATGAATGAGGTTTTTATAGTGTGTTGGGGCGTATGTGCAAGGAAGCAAGAAAAGTGTTTCTGGAGAAAAACAGACTTGACAAACATTTGTAATAAGTGAATTTTAAAGATTGCTTTAATTGCGCTATGAAGGCAATGCAAAAATAAAATATTCAAAAGAAAACAATTGTCTGTGCTTATCATTTGTGTGTTAACAGTTTTGGGCATCCTCTGACATGTCCCTCTTCCTTGTGTCCTGTGTGACTACAGTTTTTGCTGATGCACAAGAGCAGGATTTCACACAATTAACACTCGTCTTGGCCACATTATGTAAATAGTGAATGAACACTGACACCACTTGTTTTTTTCTGGCACCTCCGCTGCTTTTCTTTTTCAATGCACATAACATGGCCTTCCAGTTATGTTGTGGTATCGAAGAACATCCCACCCAAAGTCTTATTAACTGTTGTTTTAAAGTGTGGTATATTTTCCTCTGAGGCAGTGGTAAGGTGCAGCAGGGGTGCCCTCCAGGCAGGTAACCTATTCTTCTGTCTCCTAATTCCATGTACACACCCTTCTGGGTGAGTGGTGAGGCTTTCAGTGCCTGCCCTGCCTTCCCCTCCTTTGTGGTCGCAAATGCTGAGGTAACTGAGCCTTTCCTGCCTGTACTGGGGGTAGTTATGCAAAGACTGTCCTCCCCTATCTGCAAGGATGCAGAAATTACATTGCCCCTTTAACCTTCACACTTGTAAAGGGCTGGAAGGATGGATGCTTGGTATGTATTTGCAAGCTGGGTGAAAATAGGATTGTGAATGCTGCCATGTTCTGGCTTCACCCAACCTGGCTGTGTCCAGTCCTGCCCTGGTGTAAAAACCCTGTGGAGGTGCAGTGGGTTTATTTAAAGAAATTATACCTGAGCTGTGAGCTGATTTTTAAGAAATGTTTCAGGGGTAGGCAGGTTTTAGTGGTATGCTTGTTAGGATTTGGCTGGAGGTGCTTGGTGGGCATGTTAGAATCATAGAACCATTGAATCATCAGGGCTGGAAGAGACATTGAAGGTCATCCAGTCCAACCATCCACCTGCCACTACCACTGTAACCCCTAAAGAACATCACCCAGATGCCTCTTTAATACCTCCAGGGATTGTGACTCCACTGCCTCCCTGGAAAACCTAACACTTGACTGCCCTAACAGACATGGTTGAGGAGACTAAAGGAGGAACTTTCCCATGTTTGCTGGAACCAATCAAGTAGCAGAAGAGCTTGTAACTGTCCAATTATAAGTTGCCAAATGTACTAGAAGCTTGCTTGGAAAAGTATAAGTATCCATGCCAATATTAATCAAGTGAAGAACAATGCTTTATTAATCATATTGATTGTCTGCGTTCTTCCCTCGCCAAACTCCTCTGCAGTGGTGACCCCAACGTGATCTCACCGAATTCTTTTGGAGGTAAGCAAGCGGACAAGCTCCGGGAAGCAGCACTTGGAGGGCAAAGACCACCATATGCTGGCATAACTGGTGGCTCCGTGCCTGGGCTGACCCTACAGAGGAGAGCTCGCTGTCTGATACAGCCACCTCGTATAGGCTGCATGTGCATGCACTAAGTTTGGCAATAGGCACTGCTTTTTGGGCTGCCCCCTCGGGTTGGGAGACTAGAACAGACAAAAGGGGGAACTATGGAAAAGGAGAGAGAGGTGGCTTATGATTTATTTAGGTGCTTTTTGCAAAAGTGTAATTTGGATGATATAGATTTGAAAAAGGAATTCCCTTGTCTTTTAGACTATGCAGAGAAAAAAGGATTTTTTACAGTCCCAGATGATGTGTTTAAGTTCGAAGCTTGGAGAGGGCTGGGGGACTGCTTATGGCGGGAGGTCATAGATGGCAATAAACTAGCAAAGAAGCTTTCTCACCCCTGGCATGCCATTATTAATTGTCTGGAAAATATCAGGTGGAGAAGCGGATTGTGGCTGTTGACTCTGTACATCCAGAGGGAAAAGAGGTCTCCGCAGATGCTGGAAAAATTACGATTGTGGGTGACAACCTTCCTCAGGCTCCGGCCATAAAGTGTTTTACGATGCCACTTAAGTCCGAGGTCAGGGTCACCCCCTCCGTGTCCTCCGTGCCATCTGGGCCGTCATGGGATGAGGAACTATCCCCCTCCGCTAGGTCCACTTTGAAGGATAAGGCAGCACGGTGTCACCCAGAGGTCAATAGCAATTTCGGCTGTCGTGAGAGAATTAAGGGCAGAGTGAATTGGCAACAAGTTATGGGAGATGCATTAGCAGCCGGAGAAAGGGAGGTGGTATCACTGTTATAGGAGTCACAGTCAGAGCAACAAGCTTTCCTGGTTAGTTATACACCCAATGCTGTGGAAGGCATAACTACAAACATAACCTCATTAGATTGGAAGCTGCTTATGCAGCTGCACAGTACAGTGAATGAGTCAGGATTGCATGGTGAGCCCACTAAACAAGTGCTTAATTACATATGGGGATCAGGACTATTACTCCAAGAAGACATAAGAAATATTTTTAAAATTGTTATGACTCAGTCACAGTTTATGTTATGGCAAGCACATTGGCAGTCTCTGTCAAAAGTCTGTAGCAGTCCAACAAGGTCCAGGGGACCCACTTCGAGGGGTTGTCTTAGAGCAGCTTGTGGGGGCTGGACAATTTGCATCACCAGAGATGCAAGCACAGCTGGGACCCGATGTAGTAAAGGAGGCGATGTGTCTAGCTAGAGTTGCGCTTAATAGAGTTAGAACTGACCGTGGGGATCAGCCGTCCTACATGAGTATTAAGCAAGGAAACCAGGAGAATTTTTCCACTTTAGTGGATCATGTTACAGCTGCAATTGAGAGGGCAGGAGTCCCTCTGTATATGCAGGGGGCACTTCTTAGAGAGTGTATAATGCAAAATAGCAACCCTCGAGCAAGATCTATTATAGCTGGCCTTCCTGGTGATTGAGATGTTGTAGAACTTTTAGAAAGAATGAGTAAGATCCCGCAAGGTACTCAAGCCATGTTAGTGGAAGCAGTGCAGAGCCTTACTGAGACACTGAAAGGGGGACAGTCCCAAACCCAAGCCTTTGCCGCTGCCGCACTAGTGCCACTCAAAGCTCCTGAAAGACGTGGCAACAGCGAAGCCCAACCGGTAATGAAATGCTTTCAATGCGGGCAATCTGGACACATACGAAAAAACTGCCAAGCAGGACAAGTGTGGTGCAGAAACTGTCAATTAGATAATCACTCAACTGAGGCCTGTCATCGCAAGCCAGGAAACGGGGCCAAGAGCACGAGGGGACACGGCACCAAGACACCAACAGCGGCTCGAATTACCCAAACCTTCCCAGCCAACCCGCCCTCCTATCCACCAGCACCCTACACCCCGCAACAAGAGGGAGCCTCGTCCTGGACCTGGCAGCTGCAGTAGATGTTGTGTTAACAGACAGCAAGCCAGTTAAAATCCCTACCGGTATACAAGGACCTTAGAGTATAAATGGAGAGAATTATGGGGCTCTCCTTGTGGGCCAATCATCAGCCATTTTAAAAGGACTAACAATTGAACCGGGAGTTATTGATGCGGACTATACCGGAGAAATAATGATTATTGCTTACACCCATTTTCCACCCTTAAGCATCCCAGCAGGCAGCCGCATTGCTCAGCTTGTCCCTCAGCAGCATCTGGTTCAGGACGCTCGAGGTCTGCTCAGAGGATCCAACGGTTTTGGATAGACTGGCGGTCTAGTTTTATTGACCCTTACTATGGACTGGTGTGCACTCGTTGCAGCACTCCTTCAACAGGGCCAAGACAGCATATGACTGCAATACTCTTGGATACAGGCGCAGTTGTTTCCATTATTTCACAGCAATGCTGGCCAAAGGCGTGGCCTCTCCAAAATCGCAGTAGAAGAAGTAGGGGGTGCAGGACAGGTACAAAAGAGCCTCCATCCTGTGCAAATTACCATTAAATGGATTACTGTCGCTGCTGTTGTGACAATAATGACTCTTCCCATAGGAGTGCAGGCTCTGATCGGATATCCTGTCCCAAGTGGGCCTCACACTGCAAATGGCAGATGATCCTTTTTAATAGCACCCACTACTTGGGCTTTCCCAATCCAACTGACTTGGCTAACAGACAATCCCGTTTGGGTTGAGCAGTGGCTGCTGAAAAGGGAAAGCCTTCAATGTGTTCATGCTTTGGTCCAGGAGCAATTGCAACAAGGGCATGTGAGACCCTCCACTAGTCCTTGGAACACACCAATATTTGTTATTAAGAAAAAAATCAGGTAAATATCTCTTACTTCACGACCTTCGAGCAGTTAATGCCCAGATGCAGCCAATGGGAGTGCTGCAACCCAGACTTCCTAACCCTGCAATGATTCCATAAGGATGGTCCATTTTAATTATTGATTTAAAAGACAGCTTTTTTACAATTGCTTTACACCTGCGAGACACACAGCACTTTGCATTTACTTTGCCAGCCATCAATAGGGAAGCCATTGCACAGCAATATGAATGGGTGGAACTACCCCAAAGCATGCAGAACTCACCAACCTTGTGTCAACTGTTCGTAGCAACAGCGTTGCAACCACTTCACCAGGCCTGGACAGAGGTAGTGATCAATCGTTACATGGACGATATCCTTTTTGCACAAGCACACCTCTTTTCTGAAGAACAGGAAAAGGAAATTTTTTCTATCGTAGCACGACAGGGATTGGTAGTGGCACCAGAAAAAATTCAGCGCACCTCTGCTTGGAGCTATCTTGGATGGAAGATATATGACTCCCTGATTATACCACAGAAACTTAAACTCCACACAGATATTTCTACCCTTCATGATGCGCAACACCTCCTCAGAGATCTAGAATGGCTTAGGCCAATAGTAGGCTTTTCTAACAACGATCTGGAAGGCCTCTGTTTGCTACTGAGGGGCACTGATCCTGCTATGCCAGTGTCTTTAACACCAACACAAGAAGCATTGCTGCAGCACTTGGCTGAAGTGATATCTACATGAGCTGTTTCCCGTATGCTGCCTGATGTACCTGTGGATATCACTATTTTAGCAGGCAAATTACACTTTGCAGGTGCCCTCATGCAGATGGATTACACCCAGAATCCCATTGTATTGGAATGGCTGTTTACGGCTGTGCAGCCTCGCACTACAGTGCAGAGCCATATATCCAATTTAGCTGCTTTGATTAAAAAGGGATGCCTACGGTGCCTACAAATAACAGGGGGAGAGCCAGGAACTATATACTTGCCACTTAGGCAAGAGGATTTGTCATGGTATTTATATCATTCCCCCAAATTACAGAGCAGTATTTTGGAAACGGACCAGAACATTCAATTAAAAAGTCTGAAAAGCCCCACACTACAGTGGATGCAGGGACATGAATGGGTCCTAAAACCTAAAGTACAGGAACGTCCCTTGCTAAAGGCAAGGACAGTGTATACGGATGTGGGCAAAAAATCCAGAAGAGCAGCAGTTGTTTAGCTAGAAGAAGGACAGTGGGTGCATGAGCTGTTATCTGCCGAAGCAAATGACTCGTTGCAAACCATGGAACTAAGGGCTGTGCTTAGGGCCATTCTTAAATGGCCTCAAGAGGATTTCAGTGTGGTCACTGACTCATTGTATGTAGTGGGTGTGGTACTTAGAATTGAGGATGCAATCCTTAAGGAGGTGAAAAACGACAGACTCCTTGAGCTGTTGCGACAGTTACAGCAGGCAGTTCGTCTGCAGTCAGCCTCTATTGCTGTACTACATACATGCAGCCACAAGTGGTCTGAGGGCCTTGGAAAGGGAAAAGAGATAGCTGACCAATTGGTATCAGTGACAGTACCAATGAGTGAGTTCCAACAGGCACGCTTGGCCCATGATACCTTCCATCAGAGTGCTAGAGGATTGCACAAGCAATTTCGTATCTCACTAAATGATGCCTGCAGGCTTGTAAAGTCATGCCCTATATGTAGCAAGCATGGGCCAGGTTTAGGAGTGGATGTAAATCCCAGGGGCCTGGGGCCTAATGAAGTTTGGCAAATGGATGTAACACATGTTCCTTCCTTTGGTAGACTGAAATATGTACATGTTACAATTGATACATATAGCAGGTTTCTACGGGCCACAGCACAACCTGGTGAAAGGGCCCTGCACATCCTAAGGCATTTGACTATTTGTTTTGCAGTTAGGGGGGTGCCACGGCAAATTAAAACAGATAATGGCCCCGCTTACATAAGCAGCCGCATGCAGAAATTTTGCCAGCAGTGGGATGTGGAGCATGTTACAGGAATAGCCCACTCCCCCACAGGTCAGGCCATTATGGAGCGAGCAAATCAGACATTGAAGACTTACCTAATGAAATTTAAAGGGGAAACACACGTACCTTCCTTGCTCACGAAAACACTGTTTGTGTTGACTTATTTGTGTGTATTGGGTAGTCATACTGAACCACCTGTGGTCATCCATAGTGGAAGGGTCAAGGACACACCGGGTGTGGGTCCTATGAAAGTGATGTATCGTGACCCAAAAACAGGTGTATGGTGTGGACCAGCAGAGGTCCAATATATGGGCAGAGGATATGTCTGTGTTCTTACTCCCACAGGGCCCACCTGGGTGCCTAGCAAATGGATTCACCCAGTAACCGATGATGTCCAAAGACCAACGTCGACGTCACCGCCTACAGATTGCTCCCCTGTCAACGCATGAAGAAAGGGAGAGATTAAGAGACTTCCTTGCTATCCAGCCTCTCGTTGAGTGCCTGCAACACTCCATACGGAAAAGGGTTGTGTGGACTGATTTGAATCAAATAGTGACTTTCTGTCATCAGGAACCAGCGAGGGTTTGTCAGCAACTTGGACTTGGTAGAAAGAGATGTTTAAAATGTGAAGGGGGATGTTGCTTTAAAGCTTGGGTGCTGTTAAAGTGTGGAAAGTGCCTAAAAAGGGTGTGGGTTCATCAATCACAACTGTGGGAACCTTTGTGTCCAGAGCTGGGCTTAGGACCTTGGCTAACTTCAATATTGCAGCATTTAATCACTACTGCAATAGTAGTGGTGGTACTTCTGTTATTCCTGTTATAAATGAAATGTCAATTTAGTCGAATTAATAATTTGCGCAAGCCAAATTATTAATATAAAAA
>JACBWW010000038.1:7210262-7306405 GCA_020086605.1 Lanius collurio
GGAAAATCCCTTCCTCAGTTTCCATCTGAAGCGTGCTCAAGTCCTGTCTCCCTTCTGATGCTCCAAAGAAAATCTGTTTGGACGTCAGGGGACTCAAGATAGTGGCTTCCTTTCCTTTGAAATGTTTTGTTGTTTATCCAACTGTATTTTCCAATGTTCTTTATTTAATACGAAAGGGTGAATTGTGGAGGTACCTCTCCTGAAATCCCTGGGGGAGGGATCCTCCAGGGTACGGGTCTGTCCCTGTCCCCATGTCATGTGTGCCCCATACCTGTTCCTGATTGTATGGGTGTGTGTGCCTGGGGCCCTAGTGAAGAGAGCAGGATCCTGTGACTGAGTCTGCGTGGGAACTCCAGCCATGCGGCTGGAGGAATAAAATAATCCCTGAACATATACAGAAATATCGCTTCATCTTTCCTTCCAAGTCCATCGCTGTCTTACATATTGTTGTAAGGATTCCCCGCACTACAACAATCGTTTGGATACAGAAGTGTGCTTGTGGCTCTTCGCCAAAGCACCTGGCCAGATAATGAATTTTGTGGTTGTCTCCCCTGTTTTCTTATTTTATTTTATTAAACTTTTCTTAAATTTTATAAGAAGTGTACCTCATTTTTCACATGAGCAAACTCTGAATTTTCTTCTTGACTTGGTTTGGCTTTACTTTCTGGACTATGGAGGAATCCTGGGAAATGGGGCTCTTGAAGACACAGAAAGAAATTTATCTAGAAGTTAAAGAAATCCCAACGAAGTAAAATGCAAAGCTTGATTCAGGACAACGAGAACAGTTCTTTGACTGGTTTTTTAAAAGTTTCCCTCATGTTTCTTGGGATTTGCTTTTTGACATTAATTGCCCTTTCGTGGGTACCCTAGATTTTTGGGCCAAGATCTTGGATGAGATTATGGCTTAATCAAAACATGAACTAGTGATAGAACCACTCTGTGCATTTCCTGTAATCCAAGAAGCTCTTTCAAATCATGTGCATGGTCTCATTAACCGCCATCGCATGGCTAAGACCGAGCAGCAGCCACCCCAGGAGCCCGTGACTGCAGCCGCTGGGTCCCCCCTTACCCGTGCCGGCAGAGGTGCCCATGCTAGAGGGGCCCAGCGCTCTCAGGAACCCGTGCCTTACTGCAGACTTCATGCCTAGCTCGGAGCCCCCTGCCACTCGACCACAAGGGAGGGACCAACATGGCAGGCACCGTGGGTGCTGTGGGTTGTGTGCAGCAGAGAGGCAAGCCCCGTGGGCAGCCAGGAACCGTGAGCCAGTGCAGGCTGCAGCGTTAGCAGCGGAACCAGGAGCCATGGGAGCAGCAAGCCCTGCGGTGACAGCCTGGCCCCACTCATGTATGTACATTCCTAGAGGTCTCCAAGGCACCCTTACAGTCAATAATGAAGGAAAATTAGTAGTGGTAGCTTCCGAAAAAGCCGCATGTGAAAAGCGGCACGGCAGAGAGGGAGCAGCCGCCTGGCACCATGCGGCAGCCCGGAAACAGCGCATAGCGGCAGCCGGCGGTGGCCATAGCAGCAGTTTCCATGGTGACACGGGTGACCGTGGTGTGCTGCTCTGAGCCAAAGCAGAACTGCGCAGAGCCCAGACCCGTGCCAGAACGGGGCCGATTGCTGGGCCCAGAGAAGCTGCCGTGGGGGGCCCCGGCCAAAGCACAGCTGTGGCCGGCGGCAGAAGAGCCGCCAGCCACAGTGCGCAGTGGCACGGAGCAGCTGGGCCCACGCAGCTCCAAGGGCCACCCCGAGAAGTCGGGACCCTGCAGCAAGGATGTGTCAGCAGCGGGGGCAGCCCCAGCACGAGGGCAAGCAGAAGCGAAAGTGAAAGAAAAAACACAGCGAGACAACAAAGAACAGCTGCTACACGGAAATAGGAAAACATCATAGTAGCTAAAGTTTTAGGAACAGTCAAATGGTATAACACAAAGAACCATTATGGGTTTATAACCAGATGAGAAACTAGAGAAGAAGTTTCTGTGCATCAAACTGCTATAATGAAAAATAACCCCAAAAAATATATTCCAAACTTGGGAGACGGAGAAATTGTAGAATTTGATATCGTGCAAGGAAGAAAAGGACCGCAGGCCCTGAAGCCTTGGGGGCCAGAAAATAAACATCACTGAACATCCATCCATCCAATATCGTTCCATATTTCATTTCTATACATCTCGCGGTATAATACTTGTTGCAAGAATTCCCTGATAGCAACAGACTCTAATAACTAAATGGCTTTAAACTAAAGAGGGTGGGTTTGGATTAGATACTGGGTTTGGATTCTTCCCTGTGAGGATGATGATGCACTAGCACAGGTTGTCCAGAGAAGCTGTGGATGCCCCATCCCTGAAAGCTCAAGGCCAGGTTGGATGGGGCTCTGAGCAACGTGGTCTATTGAAAGGTGTCCCTGCCTGTGACAGGGAGATCAGGATGAGGTGATCTTTAAGGTCACTTCCAAACCATGCTGTGATTCTGTGATGATTCTATGAAGATATTAAACCATTTTTGTTGTAATCTTGAACAGAGAAAGAGTCTGAGCCACATATTGAGGAAGCGCCAGTGAATTCTGGCACCATTTTGTGTGTAAGGTGCTTACCAAGTGCCTCTATTACTGACTTTAACCATTAAAATAAATAATATCTGGTAATATCTCAGATCAAGAAAGCATCCCTAACCACCAGGCTCCCTCCACAGCCCTTCTCAGGTCACATACTGCCTCCTCCACTGCCCAGCTTCAGCCAGGCAATCTGTCTCCATCTTTGGGTGCTTGGGCCAGCAGCTTAACTTGGGCCTACAGGTCCTACTCTGGCAACTGGAGGCTTAACTATGTGCCACAGTAGCCAGATTCCTCCTGACTTTGGCTCTAAACACCTTCATATGTTTGCCTGCAGAGCCACAGGATGCTTGAGGTTGGAAGGGGCTTCTGGGGATCAGCTAGTCCAACTTCCTCCTATGACAACCAAAACACAGCTGATGTCTTGTTCATTTGAAGGTGTCAATGTTTGAATTGCTTTAATATAGTAATTCAAATGTTGTGATTCAAAAAGGGACACTGTGCTTTTTTCTCTGAAAGAGTGCCTGTCAGCAGGCGTCCAAGCACTGAGCATGACTGCTCTCCCTGTCCTCAGATGCTTCTGGCACAACTCCACACTATCTGCAATGAAATGTTGGGAAGTTTCTTCTTGATTAACATGAACTGTTGCTCTTGTACATTAAAAGAAAGTAAGACTCCCTGAGAGGGTATTGGGCTCACCGATAGCTGAAAGCAGCATAGCTCTGGTTAGTCTAAAACAGATTTTGCATTGCTAAAAGATACTGCTTAGCCTCTGCATCATTTCTGGGTGTAGTGGGTTGAATCAAGTTGATGGACAGATTTTTAGACCAGTAACGCTTCTCTCAATTTACACATTTAAATCACATGGAAAGGCGGGAGTTCCTCTTGCTCCAGCTCACCTGTGGGAGGTGGGGAGGCCTTTGAGCCTCCGGGCCCTGCCGGGCTGGGCCAAGGCCCTGGCCCCCTTCCTCTCTCCCTGATGTCACAGCACAGACCCTGGGTTGCTGGAGAGGGAACCATCCCAGTGCCCAGGTAGCTAAACCCAGCCATGGACTGCCAGACAACTAAACCCAGCCATGGACTGGCACACACCTAAACCCAGCCATGGACTGCCACACAACTAAAATCTATCCGGAGTGGCTTCTTGGGACTGGGGGGTCCCCCTCCTGTCCACGCGGAGCCGGCGGGAGCCAGTGGGAGCCTCATTTCTGCAGTCGGCACACTTTGGGCTGAACTGAAAAAAACATGATGCAGCCAGCAGCACAAAAGAGAGCAAGGCTTTCTTCACCATAAAGCCTGAACAAGAACACACTTCAACATAGAGGCTTCAGAGTCAAAGAGAGTGAGCCATGTGAGATGGAGCAGGAAATGGTGACGGGAGAAAAGGGGTGGTGCCGCGTTCCTCGTGCGTAGCTTAAAAATACTTCTTGCATGCGGTGATAAGAAACTGTAATATCTCAAACTGTTTGTCTCTTTAATCCATTTGAGGTACATAGGGGGATGGAAGACTCACGCATGGCCAGTGAAGATTGTGAAGAGTGCCTATGCCAGGCTATATAGAAGCAGTGAGAGGCTTTTAAGGACTTGCAGCGAAGAAAGCCTTTGTGTTCAGGCCAAAATAACCCATCCTTAAAAAGATTGATAACCCCATGTGATGGTCTATGTGTGGCAGTGTGAAAAAACTGATATTTTTCATAGAAGAGATGTGTTACACCACAGCAGATTGTTTCTTTCCAGGTGGGCCTGTTGTTGGTGGCAGTTTGAGAAACCACATGAAGCAAGAAGAAACTCTTTTCTTTCCATAAGCATAAGAGAGAGACTTTTCAACAACTGTAACACTGACTAAATCCCATGTTGCATTATCTTTTGTGCTAGTTAGGAAAAAAAGAAAAGTGCTGGAAAAAAAATTGGAGGGGGGTTGTTTTAATTTCTTGTTATATCTTTTAATTTTTAATTCTGTTAGTAATAAAACTCTTTCCTTGTACTGCAACTTTTTAAGTTTGAACCTGTTTTGCCTTGCAGCTATCTAGTTTTCCTCAATATTTTCTTATTTTTCCCCTTATAAAATAAACTATTTTCATGTGCTTGACACTTAGCTGTGTCAAACCACGGCACTGGGGGAGAGTTATGGTTCCATCCAGAAGTGCTGTTCCGTAACCAGTCATTGCAGTGTGACATACTGAGCATAATTCAACAGTGTTTGACTGCTGGTTGAACAGGGCAATTTGCTTTTACTGTAAGTGCAGAGCAACACGTCACTCGTCCTTGTTCAAGTGCTGTGCTGTTTCCATTGCCTCAGGCTGATAATTCCTGGGATGACGGTGGCAGTGCCACCACAGCTGATGCAGGTCAGGTCCTCCTGGCACAGCTCTGGGGCACAAGCCAAGTACCCAGCCTGGCCTTGAAAGTCTCTGATCAGTGGCATTTAGTGACAGGCGTGGCGGGTACTCATTTGGCTGTGAAACAGCCTTAGCAGCAGACATTGAAGTATTAGGCGTAAAAGAAAAGTATGCTCTATGCCACTTCTAAATAAAAATGCATGCAATTGATTCATCAGCAGCTATAAACTGGCTTATTTCTTCCACAGTCCTTCTAGTGGTGCAACTATTGCAGATCACTCAGAGACATATGATTTCAACAGTTCTTTCTACGAAAGTGGGTGTTTCCAGAAAAATGGCAGCTGCAGAATGGAAATTGGTGGAAACTGATTACCTGTTTAATGTCACTCCTCTTTTGTTAGCACTGCAGAAAATATATTCCTGACTGCAGTTTCCAGTGCTGTATTTAGCAGCCTATTCCACTTGTGAGGTACGATACCTTCCCAGAGCCTGCCTGCATCTCCAGGGATATTCCATGGCTTGTGTCACACTCAGCTTTTACTGGTGGAAGTCAGATGGAGTTATGGACCCCCGAGCATTTTGTGCTCACCTTGTGTCAGCATCGCTTGTATTAAGTCAAAGACAAGGCATTTACATAAAAAAACTTCTTTACCTCAAGTAGGCTGAGACAAACATTGCCCTATTCCCTGATGCACCAAGCAAGGCAAACAAAATCCCTGGATGGATAAATGCAAAGCCTGCCAGCCTCTCCATTAGCAGTGGTCAGAGTTAATCACCTGGAATAATCAGAAGGTTAATCAGGGAAGTAGATTCTGGAAGTTAATATTCAACTAAGGGCAAAGAATTTTCTGAAGTAATTTCCTAGACAGAAGGGGTGGGAGGTGAGGAGAAGGAGAGAAAGAGGAGGGATCTTCGTCACGGTGAGGATCAGGGAACCCTTTCAGGCACTTCTTTGACAGCAAGCATGTTTCAGATTTTTTTAATATATATCTATTTTTATATATTTCCATTTATTTATTTATACCTGAATTTTTATTTTTCACAGATATATGTTTCGTGCAGTTCCTTCCCTGTGCTGCTGAGTTGCTGGCGCTCAGGGTCAGGACAGTCTTTCCTGGGCATGAATGTCTTTCCCCTTTTCTGGCAAAAAGCTGTGGTAAACCAGGGGATACAAAGTCACAGTTCTGCATCTCCACAGCCCACCCTCTTCTAGCATGAAGTAGTTGGAAATTGAAGTAAAGCTTCACTATAGGTAGATGAACTGGCCTAAAATATTTTGAGTGGGGAATACATAGGTCTTGCTCATTAAACATCTCCTGACTGCTAGGGAAAGGCAGGCTACAGAAGAAAGCCTTAAAAGAGCTGTGAAAGGATAGGAGTAGTACTAATGAATTGAAATACAGGTATGTTCTGAAAATAGGAAGTGGTATGTGCCTGCAGCTGAGAGGAGGAATATCCTCTTTTTTGGGTTTGGGGGATTTTTTCTTATAGTCAGTAGAAACCCCACCTAATATGAGAAGCACAGCATGCATTTTTTTGGAGTCAGACTGTGTGATTTCTTGTTTCTTAGGATAACCACAGATTTCTTTAGGTTGGAAAGGATGTTTAAGAACATTGAGTCCAACCATTGCTCCTTATAGGTTCCTTCCAAACTGAGATATGATTCAATGATTCTCTAGCACTGACAGTGTGTAAGTACAGGGAAAAGTCCTTGTACTTACGTGTAACTTGAGGAGGGAAAGCTCATCAACGCAAACAGCATTTTCCAGCCTTCCCTAGCAGCTTCTCCATAAAAACAGGAACTGCTTTGTCCTGCACCTCTTCAGGTCAGTCTAACCCTTGCACATTATCAAACTGCACAGTTTCACTTGCACTTTCTGAGTTGCTGTAATGTCTCTTTCTATTTTTTTTTTTTTTGGTAGTTACAGCTTCTTAGTTACAGAAATGTGTGCTCTCTTTCATTGACTTGTTTATGTCATCTTAATTTAAAATTACTTTGTTTCATAGTTCATGTTTCATCCTCTGGCTTCTACTACATGTTTTCAAGTACACTCATCACTTTCTTCTTTAGTCAATATTAATTGCTGTATATGTTATGTTTATGGTGGAACAGTACCCACAGTACCTGCAAATATTGCTAGGCCCTTGCCTCCCACCCAATAACCATAAGATTGATTCAGGATGACAGATGGTGTTTTCAGTTTCCAAATTCTTTCCTCTAAGCGTATCTTATAGCAGTTGCTTCTGTGTTTCTTATTTGGTCTGATGCAGGCAGCATCCCAGCCTCAACTGACCAAAGTTTTTGCTTCATCCAACAGTTCTTCACCCATAAAACCTGAGAGCTGGAGCTTTAAAGCAGATGCTAGAGCTGGAATCCCACCAGTGTCAGGTACCACTCATCAAAAAGAGTTGGAATTCCACACAGCACACCCCCCCATGTTGCATTATGATGCCAAAATATGCATGCCTATGGTCATCAAAAATGCATATATGTGAATATACATGTTCTCTGGCATTTTGACACTGGTTAAAACACCAGGTACCCACGAAAACCGTAATAAAGGGCTTATGCATTGACATAAGGATTGGGAGAAAACACTTTAAGGGCAAAACAGACTCAAATGTAAAGGTATAAATTTACTATTAACAGAGTCAGAGTAGGATAATGAGAAGTAAAATAAGCCTTTAAAACACCTTCCCCAGCCCCTCCATCCTCCCCACCGACAGTGCAGGGAGACAGGGCATGGGTGGTTTTTGGTCAGTTAGTCACTTGAAATCTTTTTTCAGTTCACTCAGGGTGAGGAGTTTCTCTTCTGCTACACTGTAGGGTCCTTCCCATGGGAGGTAGTTCTCCATGAACTTCTCCAGCATGGTTCTAATTTCACAAGCAGCAGTCCCGCCCAACCTGCTGTAACCTGAGTCCTTCCCATGGGCAAAACAGTTTTTCCAGAACTGCTGCGACGTAGGTCACTGGCCAACGAGGCACAGTCTTTTAAGGATAGGCTGCTCTAGTTTGGAAGCCAGGGCCCTCTCTCTCTATTCAGGTCCCCCACTGGATTACATCTTTTCTGGCCTCCACTTGCGCCAGTGTGGGCACTTTTAAATGGGCTGCGAGCAGATTTCTGCAATCCCCCCATGGACATCATGGATTAAAGGGAGAGAGTTTGTTTTCTTATAGTCCTCACCGTGGCTTCCAGAAGAATCTCAGCTCTGACCTTTGGAGCACCTCCTCCCCCTCTTTCTTTCTACTGCCCTTGGTGCCACCAGGTTGATTTTTTCCACATGTTCTCAGTTCCTCCTCTTCTCCAGCCAGAGGGAAAAAACCCCTTGTTGCTCATAAGTACCATTGCTAACAAATTCCACTGATTCAAAGATCTCTGCAGGATCTCGCAGCACTGAGAGGTTGATCTCATCTAGGTTCTATGTCAGAGAATCATTTGCCATGTTTCTGCTGCTGGCCATGTGGCCCCTGCCGCCACTGTGTGGGTGGTCATGGCCACCGCAGCACTGGCGCCATTCAACGCCTCTCTTCATGCGGGGTGCCAGGAAGAAGTCGCTGTCGCCTTCCACCCACACCACAGCTAGCTAAAGGCAGCCAGGCAGGCAAAGCTTGACACCGGCCATGCCAAGATGGTGGCAGCCACACAGCTGCAGCAGCCCCATGGCCAGTATGGTCCCAGGGTGGCATCTCGCCGCCTCTGGGAAAAAGCTACACCTGCATGGTTCTGATTTTCTTCTTAAATATGCCATCACAGGGGCATTATCAATCTCTCTAATTGGGCCAGTAGCATGTCCATCTTCAGAGCCATCAGAGATTGGCTCTGTCAGACATAGCGGAAGCTTCTAGCAGCTTCTCACAGAAGCCACTTCTGTGGCTTTCCTCCTCCCCCCCCCCCCCCCCCCCCAAAAAAATAGGCTACGTTAAACCTACACAATATATATAAGGAGAAAGTATTGAAATTAATTCTTTCAGGTCAGATGCAATTTGACAAAAGCACTGTGAGCCTTGAAAGCCAAAGGTCAGGGCTGCCAGCATTTGTGCTTTTTAACAGCAGCATCATAATGACTCAGATATTAGTTCAGAATTGAAGTTAGTACTCCAAGGCAGTCACAAGGATGCAGAGGAACTTGAAAACCCTCTCTGACGACCACGTTTTTTTTAACCTACAGCTGAATCTGTGGTTGCTGAAGTCAGAAACCCTTCACTGTCTTATGAGTGTGTTAAAAATACCTTGAAGTAAATAGAAAAGCTGTTTCATGTATTTTAGGGTCAGTTTTTTAGGGTCAGTTTAGTCTTTTCCTCTTTGCCCTTCCTTAACTGAAGAAAGGACAGAGGGACAGACTAGTATGAAGGACAAAGGAGCATCTCAAAGCCCCCTGATCATTTAAAGTGTTTTCCTATACAGGAGTGGGTGTGAAGGGTGTGGGGATGACCAGGCTCTGGAGAGGATAAATGGTTTGCAACTGCAGCTTCTGCTTTATGGCTCCTGATTTAGAGGCCCAGCATGATGCTTTTAGCAGGAAATCACTAAGTTTAATTTTCAGAGAGTTTAGCATTTGCCTCACACCAGTCTTTTTCCTGTCTGTGACCCTTCCAAAGGGGTACTGCAAACAGTAAAAACAGTAATAGAAAAGGAAGTACTGAGCTAAGATCAGGGTCTTATGACTCTTAGTTTTCATATGGTCAGAGCTCCATCCAGCCTGGCCTTGAACACTTCTAGGGATGGGGCTCTGGGCAACCTGTGCCAGTGTCTCACCATCCTTAGAGGGAAGAACTTCTTCCTAGTAAGAGCAGCATATTTGTTAAATGCAGGCCAGGGAGAGGATTATGCTTTGTTTTGGGCTTTTTTAAATGACCACTGCTATTGCTGGGAAATTTGCTTTCCCTTAATTTCCAATTATTAGCTTATGATTTGATCATTTGCGGTTCACAAGCAGTGGTGATTCAGCAAGGCAGAAAAAAAATACATGTCAGTAACATCCCCCCAGGGATTATGCACCTCAAGGAGTGCCCCTAGATGACCAGTAGCTCTTACTTGCCCTTCCTTTGGGCTCTGGAAATAGCTTCCAGAACTACAAGGAGCTGCCTTCAGCACATGCTTCAAATTTGCAGGCGGGAAGCTGTGCAGAGCCCAGTGTATCTCAGAACATCCCTGGAAACCAGCAGCCATTCTTCCTCTCTCAATGTCCCTTCACAGCCTTCACTGATGACACCATTCAGCCGGATAAATGAGGCCTCCTTTGGGCACTCAGTGTCAAGAGGAAAGAAAAAAAATTCCCTCATCTTCAGAGACATTCTCAGAACAGTGGGATTTTTTTTCTGAGTCCTAGAATAATGACAACTTCTAATGTTATTTATGACTTTAGATTTAAGATTACATGTTGGTGTTGTGCTGATTTGCACAGAAAACCAGACTGCCATTTAAAAGTAACATTACTATTACTTTTAAATAACATATGGCTGTACATTTATCTGGGAATTGCAATGGTAAGCAACATCAGTCAATGACCTTTAAAGTAAGACTCTGGGAAAAAAAAAAGAGAATTATACACTCTGTAGGAAGTCAAAATACTCACAGAGAGGACAAGGAATATGACCTCCAACGAATTTATAAAAGTTAAAGAGGTTTTATTTCTGAACAAGATTAGACTAGAAGAAGAGTGATGGAGAAGACTCCTCAGGGTCTTGACATACGTCCAAGGGTTAGTAATTGCAATTTTTGTAATTGTTCTATCACTTCCCATTCTTCTGGAAACTGAAATAAATCCTGAACATGCCTCTAAATCATCAGGTGGGTGCTTCAGGTGCCTCAAAATCACCCAGAGTCATTGCAAGAAAGCACTGACAGTAGTCCAAGTACTGTGAGTCTTACAAAATTGTCACCCACACAGACAGAAACTAGAAACTCCTTTAACTCCCTCGCATTTTTTTTAACTATGGGGAATTATATTATCATTCCTATTACAATTATTGAAAACAAGTGATAACAGTTTGTGCCAAAGCCAGTTTATTAGGTTTCCGGGATTGTGCCTTGCCTGCCCCCAACACATACTAAAAGATCCCAACTCTACAATCTGGTAAATCGACAATGCACATACAAAGTATTCAGTACTCTGACATCCATTCTGTGGGCAGACCACCACCACTGAAAGCCAAGAAGTAACACTGAATTCTGCATTACTGACCACACTGCCTTCATGGCAGAACCATTAAAACATGTTTTGTGCTGAACATGGAATTACACACTTGAACACCATTTCCACGCAATTTTCATTACATGAGGGCCCTTATTTACAAGTTTTGGTAACTCAAAGAAAACTTAACAGATGTGCAGGTGTTTCAGATCACATTTAACAGTAACACTGAGGCTACATTATTTGCTTACCTCAACCCCCAACCTGACTGACTGATTTTAAAAATCTTAATTCTGGGATATTTATTTAAAAAACCAAAAAACAAAGAGCAAACAAACAAAATCCAAAACCAACCAAACAAAAAACCACCAAAACTTTCTGGCATACTTAGTACACAAATAATTGAGAAGTATCCTTCTCAGAAAAAGGATTAAGGACATGAGTGAGAAACAATCTGTCCAACAGGA
This sequence comes from Lanius collurio, assembly GCA_020086605.1. NCBI lineage: Eukaryota > Metazoa > Chordata > Aves > Passeriformes > Laniidae > Lanius > Lanius collurio. Next base: position 7,221,756 of record JACBWW010000038.1, read on the forward strand.
CTGTAAACCATATTTATTTAAAATACTATAAACATAAATTTAAGATCACTCCTTTTCTTAAAGAAATCACTAAGGACACTAGTGTTAAAAAAGTGATTGTTTCTTAAACAACTGTAAATTCTAGTCATGTAAGGTTCAGAGTGAATACAAAAGCTCCCTTTTACAAACGTTTCCTACGCAAAAATAGTCACAATTGAAGCAGCTTTATACAGGAAAAAGTATTACCTTTTGTTTAGATTCTTTTTAAACATCTTAATCATATTAGACCAAATTAAATGCTCTTTCTAAATCTAGAACAAAGTCAATGCATTTTCTGCAGTATAAGCTGCAATGAAAGTACATCTCAAGAACTGTAATAGTTTACATAATACTAGTTATCTTGTTTCAGTAATTTGTTTCTAATGTGATCATTAGGGTGGCAGCTTCTGAACTAGCCCTTCAATTTAGTTTCCAGTAAGCAACACATACTACACATTGCCAATAAAAAAATCTTCATTTATACTTCAAAAACTAAGTCACAAAACACTGTCTGACATGGCACATGAATGAAGTCATAGACTGCATTCTATGGCAACTATGTGCAACTTAGCACCATTTTTCTTATGAAATGTGATCTTCAGATAGAACTGAAAAAAAGCAGTTGCAACTATGAGAACACAGAAAAAGGTGGTTCAAGTGGAGGAATTTCCCTCATCTGACCCATAATAGCTCACATTAGTAATGCCAAGGACACCCTACATACAGTCACAACATTATACAAGCAGGTTTTAGCTCAAAAATCTCTAACAAGATGATGTACTTGGTAGATTTACTCTGCATTTCAAGACCCAATTTCATTTGCATTTGTAAATATTTTAAGAATGTACCATATTCCTAAGCATTCTCATTCCTGAAATATGTTAACAAGTTGGCTGTTCAAGATATTCGAGAAGCACTCATGATCTTTAAGCCCTGCAAACTCCAATCTTTGAAAACCAGTATGCTTTTGCCAAATTCACACAGTCTTTTACTTACTCAAATGTTTTTACTTACCCTGAGACACTCAACTCAAATGCAGCACCTTTAGAAATATATAATTTAAATTTGAGTAAGATCAGAGAATTTATGGACAGATAGAGTCCCAATTTTACCCCAAATCCTATGCTACAGTACTTTCTGTAACATGGGTTAACATAACAGTTTTGTATCACATGCCAATTATGAAAAATAATTAAGTTTTAAGTATCAAAAAATTGTCTAGGTAGGGAGAAGTTTGTCAATTCCATTACTACTGCCATGAAGAAACAGATCAAGCTGATAGTGGAATGACAGCCAAAACCTAGCAGGTTGCACCTACACTGACAGCCTGAACTTCGACAGACCTGGGTTTTTTTTGTTTTTATAATAAAAAGGTACCTGCTTACTAATTTGCTAGTAGTCACCTAATAATCCTTCATATGCCAAAAATCTCCCCACTTGCTGACCCAAAACCCAAGTTTCCTGGTTGTCACAAAAGGCTTTCTCCTACATTATTCCAATGCAAGTAGCAACCGAAAGTACTAGTAAATTGGCCTACTGTTTATAATCTTACCACAAGTGATGAGAACAACCTCAGGCAGCAAGAGCTCAAGTAGAGTCACTTCGTCAAAACTTGACAAAGTATGTTCCCATATATAGTGAAACCTAGTAATTCAGAAAGTACAAAGTGCAAGAGCATGAGATGGGCACATCGACACAAGGAAAAGAAAAAAAAAAAAAAAAACCATTAAAGTGCCAAAGAGATTTGCTATAATTGCTACCAAAACCTGGAACTTTGCCAGGATCATGATTTTGAAGCACTTGCAAACAAGACAAGGTGATAGCAAGAGACAGTGTGACCTAACACCAGCAGAATGTGGTAGGTTTTGGTTCAGGCTTTATATGTAATTCATCATGATCTGGGGGTTGACTAAGCATTAAAGGCTTGTGACTTTTAAGCTTGTGAGCCAGTGTCATGAATATGGCCTCCACATGGTCATTGTCATTGGGGTTCTTGGCAGAGGTTTCAAATAATGGCATGCTGTGAGTGTCAGCAAACTTCTGGGCCAGGTCCGTGGGCACCTGAATAGCACTTCTCAGGTCACATTTATTTCCAACCAGAATCCGTGGTATATCATTGGCAAGAAGATGCTGTTTGCATTCCTCTATCCAGGATGGCAGGCTGTGGAAACTGGCAATGTTTGTCATATCATACACAAACACCACAGCATGTACATTCCTATAGTAGTGTTGCACCATGCTCTTCCTGAAGCGCTCCTGGCCTGCAGTATCCCATAGCTGTATCTGAAAACGGAAAGATAAGGAAAGGAAAAAATGTTTTACTATTCATCTTGGAAAATAACACAAATTACCTGCAGCGAGGGGATCACAGAAATCTACTCTTCTGAATTAATCATATTGACAAGTTTGTGCTGAAGAAAGCCATTGCATTCACACAATTTCAGAAGCTTTGGTTTTCAAAGCTGCTCACAAGCGAGGCCAGCAGGAATGATGACACAACTTGAGAGAAAATACAAATTTCTGAAAGTTTATTGGAACCTGTATTTTTAAAGATTTTTATAAAAACAAATCCTGAAGTCTTAGCAATAGCACTTTTGTTTGAAAATGAAATATATGTTTCAAAATATATTTTTGTTATTGCCAAAAATCATCTTCCCCAAAATTCTGTTGTTAGCATGACATTAACTGCCTTGTAAAAGTAGGAAGAAATCAAACCATGGTTGATTTCAACATCACCAACAAAAACAGGACAAAAATCTTTCTTTGCAGTGCATTGGAATCAAACCTTCCTGTGATGAACATCTAACTTAAGCTTATTTAATGCTTAATCTGGGAACATATTATGGTTTGTAGTATCAAGGCATGCACAAAATGAAAAAACATTTAAAAAAAAAAGCATAAACCTCCTGTTAACGTAACATGTGACTATCGTTTCCAGGTACACACCATTCTGTCCAAACCAGACTGAACATATGTGCTAGAAGTTTAGTCAGAACAGAAAGACATTCAGAAGAACTGAAATGCTTTCAAATTTCTGGGGTCTGGATTGAAACAAAACAAAATAAAGAAAAAACAAACCAAACCAAGCTTTGAAGCACTAGCATATGTAAGCAACAACTAACAGACATTTCAAATACATTGATCATCCTGTGTAATGGAAGCTTGGAGTCCTCAGATGTGTAAAGAATGCTACAGAATTGTGCACAGGGATGTTTACACAAACTTGCTCTCCAGGAGACAACGAACAGCAATGCACAGCAGTTAGAGCCCCTTCACCTACAACACCTGTACCCTGTCAGAAATAAATTGCTGTGTGGCTCTATCACACAACTTAGTGACAGTGAGACATCTGAAAGACAATTGATTTCTTGGGAAAAAGCTGAGTCCTAGCTTCTGGTCTTGTACAGCTGATGCCAGCCGCAGCAGTTTGATTAGTACACTGGCTTTTGAGCAAAAAAATTCTTCCTCCCTGGGAATGAAAGGAGTTTTCCTTAAGACTCAGAAATCAAGGAATACTAAATGTTCTGTACACAATGAAGATAAATTTGAAATTTAATCTGTTCTCATTAAAGTCACAGCCACTATGAAATTGTTGAAATTATTCTCCCATTACTATACCGCTGCACTCCTTTGATCCAAACATTTCAGTAAAACTTCTTTAGAAACTGCAAATATCTTGAAAGTTGTGTTGCTTACCACTTTAACCAGTGACTTTTTATATTAGAAAAAAGGAAGTCCAAGTGCAAGGGAAATCTGCTGATAACAAGAAAATGCATCATTGATAAGACAGGATTACAATATCACATAAAATTGTTTTGAAAGCTACAACAGCAGAAAAGGGGTGAAACTGAACAGAAGCAGATGCAAAGTCTTGGTAACAGCAAATGAAAATAAGGACTTTTTCTTTAAGCACAGAGTTCATCAGATTGGAAATTATTAAAATGGATGACAATCCAGATCCACGAGTCAATCACAGGATGTTATGAATCAGTCACATGACAGACTGAAGAACAGTAAGAGATGTTTCAGATGGTGTGACTTTTTCTGCAATATTATATTCAACCCTGGTCATCCATCCTCAAAAAAACCCTCAGACTAGAGCAGGTGGGAATGGCAGCTACTGGTTGCATCAGGGGAACTGAGAATTCACATGAGAACATCAGAGCAGCTTGGCTTTTGTAGCCTAGTCCAGTTCTCTGCAGCTTTTGATACAGAGACTTAGAAAGACCCATATGCAGCTTCTAAAAGGGTCATTAAGAATTTTAGGAAAAGCAAGGCAAGTTTCCCTGGCTCTGATCCCAGGAAATGGTAGTCAGTTGCAATCTATCTCATTTTAGAGTGAACTCCCAGATTTTGCCAATGGTATTACACTCTACACACAACTGGCAGCATCTCCATGAGTCTACACAATTGGACTGAACATGGGCACCTAAGTTTGGGTAAGATTCCATCACACACCCACGTGAGACATACTTCCAGTTCTGTGTACTTATAAAACATTACAAAATCAGAAGACTCATAGAAAATGTTAATGAATTTGACAAATTAGACAAAAAAGAAGCACAGACTGAAGCAATCCTATGTATAGACAACATTCTGTTAAGGAATCACTATAGATAAATCTTGGAAAATGCTTTATCAAGTTAATTTAAAGAGAGAGTTAATTTTCACAGGCAGCTGTGGGCTTACAATTCTCTCCCCAGCTTATTCACAGAGCAGAAACTGGTCATGCTTCAGGCAAGCAGAGATCTGTAAGTGTATTGCCAGCCTTGGGTAAAGATGGGGAAATTAAATTAAAGATTTACATAACTTGAAAGTGAAGCTTAAACTACAGTTCTTCCTAAATTTCATTTACATGCAGCATTCAAGCTTGAACGGCATTATCTCAAATTGAAAATGTTAATATTCTTGGCACTGAGTCATTTGCATTGAGAGGTAAATCCTTTCCCAATGTTGAAAACTGGTTCTTTTTTTCCTCTTTAGAGGTGAACTTGAGGAGACTGTTCCATTTCTACCTCTACCCCCAAATATTTTCTCTACTGAAAAAAACCACTGAAAATGTTCACGTTAATGGGCATGTACTGATGAATTAACATTAAGATTACTATTTCATTGTTGGTCCAGAAACACCCATCTTCAGGGGACAAGTTTTTATAATAGCCCTTTAAAATATAGTTTGATTATTTGGTTTAGCAGCATAATTTGGCTAATAAAACTATAAAGAATCACTTGATCATATTCCCTAAGAAAGACAAATGGCATAAAAAATATTAAATACACTGACTCAGCTATCACATCCCACCTTCTGATTCCATTCTATGCATCCAGAAAGGCTTTTTTCTAAACAAGGACTATCTTAGTACGTGTGTTTTATAACACACTGGTAAAAACACTGGCCTTGATGCTGTCTCCTTTAACGAGACATGGGGAAAAAAAAAATTGGAATAGCTCAAAGGTACAGAACATGATGTTCGGACTTTCTTCTTTGAATTTCCTTTGCATTTTGCTCTTTTAATGTAGGTCAATGAAGACTAACATCATTGTTTTCTTCAATTTTCAATGCTTAGATCAATTGAGGAAGAGGAAAATTTAGAAGGCAAAAAATCATTTGTTGAAAGTTTTAATTTACTCATCACATTTAGGCATCAGTGTTTGATATGAAGCTGTCAGCCTACTGTACCAAGGAATATACTTGTTCCTATGTCTTGGAAATCCACACAATTGCTGTGTGGGAGACCCTCAGTGAGAACTGTGCTTGTTCTCCTGCCAATGACACAGCACTTTTCCAGCTGTGAGGGAAACACTGCTGTAGCAGCACAAGAAGGAACCATCCAGCTGGCTGGGGGAAGGGGGAAGACACTAGTAGTATAACCTCCTTCGATGCCAGAGGAAAAATTCCCTTCAGGGCACAGCAAGGACTACAATAATTCAGTTCATGAGAGCTTCTCTCTCCTGGTTCGACTAGCACTGCTGGAGCTGACTGCTATATATCAGAAAGGGGAAAAGGAGTGAGAGAAGTTGCCAAAACCGCCCAAAATTGGTTCAAACTTGACAACATTCCCAGTAAAAACTAGGGTCCTGGCCATAATGATAAAATTTATTCCTTTAATGCTGAAACAGAACTTGCACAAAACAATGTGCCTCTGAAGAGCCTCCTTCACTTCTCCACCTTCCTTAACAAGAACAGGTTTATTTTACAGGTAATATTCTCAAGAATGCAGCAAACCAATCTACAAAAACATATATAACAGAATGGCACAGTAACCTATGTGAAGCATCTCAGAGCTGTGGATTACTTCTTCACTTCTCTCCAATGAAGGCCAGGCATCACTCAGAGGTGATGAAAATGCCAGTCAATAAGATGGTGCTGACAAAACAATATTCCTCAGGAGTTCTCTCCTCTGTCATGGACAGCAATGGACAAAGGAGTACAGAATTTCAGCTGTCAGAGAAATTCTAGTCAGTGGTTTTACAAAAAAAAAAAAATTCTTATTCACCTATCTTATTTGGTTGAAAAAGGATATGAGATAAAAATCCCACAAAAGCAGAAAAGCAAATTGGCTCTCCTGTTCTTATATATCCTCCATAATTTCTTTAATAAGCAAGGAAAAACTACAGCTTTCGGCTACATATCGGTAAGCTGTAATTATAACACCTGATGATAGTAAATGCCCAAGCAGAAGCTCAAGACTACTGTTAACTTCTTTTTTTTGCACAACTGAGCTTTCCTCATAGAAACAAACTGTAATACAGAAGCAGACTGGGATTCTCTTTAAAACCATGTTACTAAACAAACTGCATTTGTAAGCTATAACAGAGTATTCTGCAAATGACTGTTAGGATCACCACGCAGCAAACTTAACAGAATCCTAAAAATTAGAAGCTGAAACACATTGCTCAATCTTGAACAGTATTCGATTGCCTAATATTTTAAGCAAAATGATCACAACAGTGGCACCTACACAGCTTTGTGGTGTTCAAAGTTAAAGCAACTGTGATGGCTGATGAACAAAGAAACAGAATTTCTCGGAGGCAACACGCTGCTGATGCCAGGCACAAATAAGACTAAAATACTGCTAAGAGATCTATATATAAGCCCATTGTAAAGGTAAATTACTGATTAACACTTGACAAAAGACGCACGAGGGCCTGGCCTACGGTAGGAATTGGTTCACCATCACCGACATCGTGACTACCTTGCCAACAGGAGCAAGGCCAAGCAGTAGAACAGTTTCAGGGCAGACACAGCTGCGGCTGCTGGTGACGCGACCCCGCCGAACTGAACTTGGGGGTACGACGGTGATGGCCTGGAGACCGTTGCGAGAGGTGCGGCCTAGGCCATCCCACTCTCCCTTCTCCTGGCCGCTGGAGCACTGTGCCAGGCGCGAGCCTGGCCCGGCGCTGCCCCTCCGCCCGCCACCCCCTCAGTCCGGGCCGCTCTCGGCGCTGTCCCGGGCCGGGCCCCGAGGTACCTTGATGCGTTCGCCGTCAATGGTGACGGCCCGCTCGCGAAAGTCCACGCCGATGGTGGCCTCGGTGCGCTGCGGAAAGCGGCCAGCGCAGAAGCGGTAGGTGAGGCATGTCTTGCCCACGTTGGAGTCCCCGATGACGATGATCTTGAAGATACGCGAACGGGCGGGTGGGAGGGCACCTGGGAGCGCCCCGGAGCCCGTCAGGCTCAGCTCCAGTGAGGATTCGACATCTCCCGCCGCCATCGCGGCCCCGGGAGCTCCTCTACGGGACCAAGAGAGAAGCGGCCGGCCACCCACAGCGCGCGACGCATCACGGCCCGGTCTCGCGAGAGCGCGGCAGCCAATCCCCGCGGGCGAGGCCTGCGCGCGCCGAGGCCGGTGCTTGCGTCACCACCGCCGACGCCAGGGGGTGCTGCGCGCGCGGCCCGGTGCACTGAGGGGGCGGGAACGGACCCGCCCTGAATCTCCGGGAACGAGAAACAGCCGGAAATACCCGGGGGGACCCCGCATCTCTCGGGACTGGGTGAATGCCGCGAAATGTGGAATATGGAAGATTTTCTTAAGAAAGGTTGTTCTGTGATGTTTGATCTTTGTTTACTTTCCAGCCTAATCAAGGAGAAGGGAGACAATCCATGAAACAGAGAGCCGCCAAGCTCTAAGTGATGGCCAGGTGTTCCGAAACCAAATTATTTGTTGGTAGAAATGCCGTTAGGGTTTACGGCTAGACAGGCTTCAGTATTCTCAGACCCAGGGGGAGGTTAACAAATCTTGGGAAGAAGGGTGTACCACTGTGGACACAGTCAATGTCCCGTACTACACACCAAAAATTCAGAATTTAGGGGCCACAAGGACATCTGGCAGAACTCCCCACATAAGGAAGAAACAAATGAAAACAATTCAGTAATTGTGCTGAAATCGGCTCCAACTGGTAACAGGTAATTCCGGCAGGGGCAGATCCTGACCAATTCACGGAGCACTGACCCGAAAAACCCACCGGTCCAAAAGGAGAGAGAGACTGAGCATGGGATTAGTTACTATGGAAAGTGAGAGAATCATTTACCAGTAGAATATAGAATAGTAATTACTAAGAGAATTATGTGACTTGTAACTAATAAACACCAATCCCTTTACTTGCTAAAATCTGTAAGTAGGAAAAAGCTCTGAGAGTTGGGGTGCTTGATGTGTAGAATACCATGGAGCAACGAGTTTATGCAATCTGAAATAGATAATGTCTCTCTTGAGTAATTACTGACTTGTTGCACACGAGGTGACAAATCCAGTTTTTGCAGACCACATGGGAGCATCCACCAGGAGTTGCATTTGTAAGATGTTTGCATTGATGGCGAATACCAAAAGACAAGAGGCCTGGAGTCAGAAGGAGAAGACCAAGAGCATGAGGGCTTGTTTGTAATTGTAGGGAAGATTTTCTTTGATAATGTTGTGACTCGGTGTGTGGTGTGATGCCGCAGCCCAGGCTCCCCTCAGTTGTCTCAGTGATGTACAGTCCCAGTTCCCTTAGTTGTCTCTGTGCTGTAGAGATGTTCCTCCACCCTGTAGTCCTCTTCTGAGACAGGGTGATTCCATTTATGCTCTCAAATAATTCATTCTGTCAAAGAAGAGGAGTTATTTTATTGAAGGGAGATTAAAGGGTGGGGGGGGAGGAGGTTGTGCCACCTTCAGGTTCCTACTGTCCCTTGCACAGAATTGTTCTTTCTTGCAGCCAGAATGTAAAATGTGTTCGGCTAAGGAGAGGAAGAACCCGCAAGCCCAACATCTCTATAGCCCAATGATCAAAGAAGTATAGAAATGCTTATTCTAGTGGCCAGTACTCTGATTTCCGCTCTGTCTAGTGTGCTAAAAGGTGAGTTTAAACAGCTGTTCACAGGGTCTGCCAACAGCTCATTTAAGTGATTTTGATCTGTGTTGTGCCAGGGGGGCCAAAGTGAATCAGAATCAGATCTGAACTCTTCACCAGCTCTTGACTTCTTGTATTTCAACAGCGAGGACTTTAAATAGCAGAATCAACACACTGCCTAGTGGCTGAGGGCATTCCTAGTCATTAGTACTCGGCTAATTTAAATGGACACCCCCAGTACCTTGGCAGTGAATTTGCCTCACAATGCTGCCAACAGCTACCATGGCTCCTGTTTTGTTAGCCCTGAGACAGAACCTCCTTCACAGAGAACACAGCTGACCCCTGAAACAATGGACTTGGAGTAAATAACCTAATTTAAACCTGAGAGTTTAAATTTTGTCTCAGATGTGGATGCTTTTGTGTGAGGTATTTCAGTGTGGTACTGGAAATTTCATCACTTCTGCTATACTTGAAGGAATAAAGTTGTTTATTAGATCCTTACATTTCATCCAGCACAGACTGTTTCTGGATATTCCTTTTCCTTTCTAATATATTTGGAAACCAGCAAATATTATTGAATTTATTTATAGTAATAGAATAAATTAGAAAGGCTTCTTGCTATAAAAGCTTTTGAAAAAGCTTTTGGTTTTTGTCTTGTGCAAGGACAAGTACTTTTAATGGGCTCTTCAGATGTGCTCAGTGAATGAACTTACAAGAGCCGAAATTCACAGCTATTTTTATTTAGCAGATGTAGAATATTCTAAGAAAGGGGATTTTGAAAATAGTTGCAAGTCTCTGGACTGGCTTAGCATTTCAAGATTAGTTATTTCTGTTGTCTCTTGAAGGAATATTTAAATGTCCCATGCAAATGCAGAGTGTTCAATATCTAAAAAGTATGTCTACTAGGTTCTAAGTTAGGGAATGAATAACGGGGGAAAGGTGTAAGTCTAAGGTTGTCTCATTTGCTTGGGTTTTTTTTCTGAAGGTATCAAAAAGTTTCCAGGTGTGTCCTGGTGATTTAATGACAAGTAGTTTAAAAATGCTTTTAAAATTTCTGCAGAGATACTGTACCTCTGACTTCTTACTTCTTATGGGGCTTTAGTGTGAGGCTTCACAGCCTTCATTTTTGCAGGAAAAAGTCCTGTGGTTTTGCAAGGAAAAGTTCTACTGTTGCAGGACTTGACTCTGCAAGTCTTAAAGGAGAGTTTGACCTCCCACTTACATGTTCCTTTATGACAAAATACAGATGGCAGAAATGTTGGAGCAGTAAAGAACAGCTTTTTAGGAGATGAGGTTCAAGGACCTCGTATGTCAGACTGAAAAAGCAAGTGTTAACACACCGTGTTGAAATCACAAAGTCAAATGTCTCATCTATATTTTCACTGAAATGAAGTTTTGACACAGCTGCTTTACTGCCAGTTACCAGACTGTGCCTGTCACATACACTTCCATGCCCTTGTTCTTGTCAAAACTATATACCAGAAGGCTTTTTGAAAATTAAAAGCAATAAAAGCTTTCCTATTTCTAGTTTGTGCTTGAATGTTTTCCTCATTGCATGCCTGGAATGAGCCTTGGACCTGTCTAGGGTGGCTGCTGTGACAACTCAGTAACTCCTGCAGTAAGAACTTGCCACAGAAACCTGGGCTCTTCACACATCCCAGTCTTGTAGCAGCACTGCCTGCACATCCTGGCTTGGGTGCTGGGCATGCCCTCTGCCCTGGTGGGATGGCTCACCCAAGAGGAATCAGAAAAAACAGGGAGCATCTTGACAGCAGAGCTGCAGACTGCCAGTGAGCAGCAAATTGTATGTTAAACCATAAACTGTGTCCCTGCTTTCTCTGTCCCTGCCAATGTACATGCTATGCCTAAGGGTGTCTGTATGTCCCAAAGGGTCATCAGATGCCATGAGGCTTCTATAATTACCTGTGTGCACCAATGCCCCAATAAATAAATCATCCCCAGACAGCAAACAAACCCAGTTGTACTGTGATCTCCCAGAGATTTGCCTGCATGTTGATACCTTGACTCACAAGACTTTAATGCAAGGGTATATTGTGCATTTTATTTTCTGGTAACAGGTTTTTCTTCCAGTAGTTTAATCCCAGGGTGTGGTTTTATTAATTACTTCTGCAAGAATAAGCTCTTCTCCTTTTCACCAGCCTCACTCTTGTAGGGCATAGTCCTACTGAGATTTCAACTAAAACATTGACTAAAAATACACACTGTCATGGTTTCATCCCAGCCAGCCACCAAATCCCAAAGACCTACTTGATCACTTCCCCACCAGCAGGACCAGGGGGAGAATCAGAAAGGTAAAAGCTAGAAAACTTGTGAGTTGAGATAAAGACAGATTCATAAGGAAAGCAAAAGCCACACACACAAGCAAAGCGAACAAGGAATGAATTCTGTGCTTCTCATGGGCAGGCAGGTGTTCAGCCATCTCCAGGAGAGCAGGGCCCCATCCCACGTAACTTGGGAAGACCAACACCATCACTCCAAATGTGCCCCCTTTCATCCTTCTTTCCCTTTACTTTAAATACGGAGCATGATGTCACATGGTCTGGAATATCCCTTTGGTCAGCTGGGGTCACCTGTCCGGGCTGTGTCTCCTCCCACCCTCCCAGGCAACCCCAACTTCACCAGTGTGGCAGCACAAAAAGCAGAAAAGGCCTTGGCTCTGTGTAAGCCCTGCTCAGCAATAACAAAAACATCTCTGTATTATCTCTGTATTATCAACCCTGTGTTCAGCACAAATCAAAACCGCAGCCCCATAGCAGCCACTGGTACTGCACACAGGACACACCCTCTGAAAGAACATCAGTGTTTGAGGTGTCAGTCACAAATACCTGCTTTTTGAGAGGGCTGTGGGTGAGAGAATGTTCAAAAGCAAATACTATGATGTATTTGTGCTTTTGAAAATACTATGATCTCACCAGGAAAAGCAATTTATAATGTATGTAGGAAAAGAATAAAAACCAACCCCAAAACAGATGGGGCCCATGCATCTGATAGTATGGGTAGGTATGAGACAAAAGCTGTATTTTCCTGGTGATTTGCTAGGATGTCCTTTCAGATATCAGATTTACACACCTTTTTACTGTAGAGTATAATCCTTATAAGTAAGAATAAATACTGCTTATTTATTACTTATTCCAGTGGGTTCAGTCTTCTGTCTCTTCTTAACACTTGGCAACTGAGCTCAATTTGCCTCCTCAGCTTCAGCCCAGCTGCAGCACAAGGCTGTTCCTCCATTTAGGTAAATTTAAGTCACCATACGTTTTTTAACATAGCTTGTATGCAATTTGTGTACCTGCAATTTAGAAAAGCAGGATGGTTTCAGTGCCACTGAGTTCCAAAGGACATGGTGAATAGATGCTTATCAGGGGACAAAACAAGAATTCAAAAGCACAAACAAGTTCACTCAGCAATAAAGCAAAGATTGTTTCTTTTTTCCCAGCTCAAACAGTTACATTTCACTAAGATATTTTGCTGATACTGCAAGTGAAGTGAGATGCAGAGTTGTGAGCATTTGATGATTCCAGTGAGGAAAAAAAATACTTGAAATGCACGATGTAAACAGCCAGAAGCCAACATTTTCCTAAAATTTTATAAAAATTCTTGCAGGTTATCAAGACAACTTGTGGCAGTGTGGCCAAATTTAGAAATATACATTCTGAGAAAAGGCAAATAATAAACCACTCCTCCCCCCATCAGTTTAGGGTGAGGAAAATAAAAGTGATTCTCCTCAAAGGGAAAGGAAAGAGATAAAACTTTTATTTAACAAACACACAGGAAAAGGATAATAATGCTAAATAATGAAACGTCTCACTGTAGAGAGGAAAACCTGGGAAAATCTTATAGTCCTCCCTTTGTCTCCCTCCTCCTTGGAGCTGGAATGGGATGGGCCTCCCCTTCTTCAGGGGCCAGGCCTCAGTGGAGAGCAGCCCCAATGTGTTCCGATGCTGAAGACAACTCAGCAGAGGGAAGAGGAAAATCCATAGTCCCAAGAAAACAGAATTCAACTCTCTCTCTCTCCAGAGGGAAGAAAAACTGGAAAAAAAACCTGGCTGAACAAGCAAGCAGAGTGCTTTTACACTCCTCTCCCCACTGCCACAGAAAAGCACAGCCCAGAGAGTGAGAGGCTGTGTTATCTCTGTCTGTCCTTGAAAACACAAAAGTGTTTTGAAAAGTCTTGCTCAGTATCAGTTTGTGGTTTTTTATCCCTCTCTCTCAGACTCAGGTTAAAAGCATAAAAAAGCATAAAACTAATTTCTGAGCATAAAGCCATGATAGGGAATACAATATCAAGTTACCCTAAGACACAACTGTAAGAAAAAATAGCAAATAATAAAAGCAGCTTAATAGATTATAAGGAGTGTCTGGTTTAAAGCTTCATATTTTTTCAACAAAATCATACAAAATACATGCAGTGGAACAGAACTGTTCCTCCTTTCAGGGACATCTCTGTGGCCCTCTTAGAAGAATAGGGCCATGGCTCTTGGTTTTGGGAAGTTCAGGAGAAAATACCAGACACTGAAGGAGCCCTGGCATACCCACCACTTGCACTTACCATGGAAATACCATTCTTGCTGCACAATCCACTCAACAGCCATATCATTGCTCCCCATTTACTTTCCTCTAAGTAAAGAGCATTTACACGGCCCTTGGGTTCACTCCATGAAGGCAAATTGAGAATAAAGGGCACTTTGCATGCACTCCAGCATTTTGAGGGACAGAGGGACCACAGAGAGATGTCATCTTTCTGCTACTGCATGTGAGGCCTTCAGAACAGATTCCAGAAGCATAGTGACAAGGTAAGAAGATCTTTTATACCTGATGGAGTGGAGGGGTACTGATGGAAACCCAGAACGGAGAGATTTATGCAGATAAAATAATGCCTAAGCTGCCAGGCTACCTTGACTCTTCATAAATACTCTGCTTTAAATCATGAGAAGCTGTTCCCAGAAATGGAAGGGGGCAGTTTCAAAGGATGAAAAGTTCAAGGCAGGCAGTTTCCCAGCACAAATATCCCCTCACTCCCACAGAAGAACAATGAAGTTAAGAGGACATGGATAAGGAAGGATGCTATTTTTCAGGGGTGCTGGTTTTCAGTACAGCATAATCTGTGCGAAGGAGCCCTTCCTTAAACAAGATCCCCTTTGCGATCCAGATGAGTGAATATGAGGATATTGCTTCCATCACTTCAAGTATCCCACCCACCACCTTCGCTGCAGGCATCCACAACCACAGACCCTGCAAGTACTGCAGTGCTAGTGCTCCCTGCCGACAGGGTTAATCAGAGCTGTTGTTCATTACACACAGTTGTTAACAAATGTTTTTCCAAATGTAATCTGAAGTGGCAGGTACACAATACACGATAGGTTCCTAAATTGCTGTATCAGCAGTCTGCTTGGCAACTTTTGCCACAATTTGTCAGCATTACCATATTTTGCATGTTAATTTATTAAAATTACAAGATACTCTAGGACACTGGATCAGGAAAACTCTGGGATCAGGAGGGCTTATGGGTGAGGAAGAGAAGCCTTATTTTATTTAATCCCCAAAAATTGTATCTGAGGAAAACAGCAAATGCTTCTTCATTCAGCTTGCCTCTGAACACCCATTTATCCAAATCCCCATATTGGCTCTTTGTAGCCTGAAAACGCAAAGGATGGTTTTTTTTGTACACACAGTTAGTTTCTGGGCTAGGATAGACAGCTCCCTGCCAAGGTGGTTCTTTTCCAGCCCGACTCCAAAGGGAGTCACAGCCTTTTCCTATTGATTTTTTTTGAGACCCGCACCCCCAGTAACAGCTCATCAGCTTGGAAAGAGACAAGGGGAATTAAGGGAACTGGCCGAGGGATCCTTTATTACAAAGCTGTTGGGCCATCCAAGGAGGATGCTAAACCCTACAAGGAAAAACTAGTACTCATTTACAAACAGAACTCAGCATTTTTATTCTTTGATTGACTTCCTGCTAGTTTTGATATTTACTACCACCAGAGAAGAGCGTAAAAACACAGTACAACATTATTAACCAGTTAGGAAGGCTGGAGGGGAAAGCAAATCCCAGTACAATTGCAAGCAATTTGGTGGGATTTATAATTAAGATTTTTTTTAACAGATCAGCAATAAAGCAATAAGTATGCTGCTGCACTGAACCATCAACAGGATTTAATCACTAAGTTTGTGGTTTATTGCATTACAGTTTAAATGTTATCCATCATCATATATCCACCAACCAGGTAAATGACACTTTTTCATATGTTTTATGCTAAATGGCTAAAATTAGGCAGTAGCCAAACTCGACCAGGACTAGTAGAGGTAGATATTGAATGGGCAGTGCCAGGCAGAAATATTTTGTGAAAGTATTTATTTGTCTTTCGTTATGAAGAGTTAGCAGGTTTAACACTTTTAATTAAAACAAACATCTTAGGGAAGCTATTCCAAGATGCTTTGGATTTTTTAGCAGTATTTCTCTTACAATATTACAAATTCTTTGAGATGATCTCTCATAAAGTGGACTTTTTTGTCCTCCTAGTTTTCTGCCACGATTCCCATGAAGACTAATATATAAAGTTAGAATCTTTGTGAATATACGAATTGTTTTGCTTGTACCACTTGAGAAATAATACACATTTACAGCTTCCTTGGCATGGGAAGACTGCATTTATAGTATTTACAGCTTCAGTCATCTTTCTAGTAATAAAAAAGCTATTTTAATCTAAAATGGAATTTCTGTTATGCTGCCTCCTTATAATTCACTTCAGTCTCCTTTTGGCAAGCTGTTCAATCAGTTGCTCTTTGCCATTCCCACTAATGGCTGTATGCTCCTGGAAAGTGTCTCTGCCCAACACAGCCATTAAAATCAGTGTTTGTAGACTGCAGCTTTAATTTCCAGGAAATAACATGACAGCATAGCCACAGGTTTTCTAAAAGCACACACCCTTTGTTCCTCACCTCATCCCAGAACAGTTGATAACTGAAAGGCTCCTTGAAGCAAGAGCCTTTCCCTAACCTCAGCAACCACTTTCCTCCAACTGGAACTTGACCTTTCATTAATGAGCATATAGATGGCTCAAATCAATTACTGGTACAACTGTCTAATTACACTACATTTGCACCATTTTCCTTCAGAGGATCCCAAAGCACTGTGTTATCACATGAGCATAACTGACTTCTACATAGTTCAAGATATTTTATGTTACCCTTAGGTACAAATGGCATTCTTAAAGCAAAATTCCTTAGGGGATAAGATTTCAAAACTAGCTAGGTACTCTGTACACAACACTTACAAAAACAGTTAAAGCAATCACAAAAAGGTAAAAATAAAATTTGTATCCAGGTCTATTAAGGTGGATTACAGTATCAAATGGTCTTGTTGGCATTAGTAGCACATGTTCAAAGCAGAACTGTGGCAACAGCATTTGAGCGCTGCAGGAATGATGGCACCAGTGCTCCAACCCCCAAAGACATCACATTAGACAGAGGGCCTAAATTTTCTCATTTATCTTGCTCACATGATACTGAAATTGTATTTGCACCTCTGGCCCCTGAGGCCTGATCTCACCCTGCCCTTATGGGTGTTTTCTTTCAGGGAAAACACAATTCAATCTGTGAGTTCTACACCAACTTCCCAGAGTTTACTGTTATGGCTGCAGCAAATCCAAATGGTAAAGGAAGATTTAACAGCCTTATCATAAACACCTCATCTAGCCCTAGAGAGCTCCCTGGGAAACTTGGAATTTGCTCCCCATGCTAGGGGAAAACTTGTGTGACAAACTTCTGTGTTCTGGCTGACACAGCATTTATCAGGACAAGCCTGCCCCCTACGAACATGCAACTATTCCGACCTCTACTGACAAAAAAAAAAAAAAAAAGTTGAACATAGAAGCTTTTAAGGCATTTAATACGCAAAGAAATTTGTTACTGAATGGGTAAGTTTGAGGCTATTTTACCTTCTTGTTCACACATATGCCTGCATGCTCTGGTCTCCACATGGATGAAGCAAGTACCTCAACCCCATCACACGGAAAACCACAACTTTCAGTTCCCTACAATTTAAGCCCACGTCTGACTCTGGCATTGCTTCATGCAATGTGCATTTGCACCATCTTCTTTTATCTAGGCAAATTTGTTGTCTTAACTTTTTTGTCCCCTAGAAAGATACTCCTATCATGTGTCAAAACCAGTGGCTCCATTGACGGTGGAATCCTTCTCTAGTGAAAATCATGAAGAATCAAACTACATTGTATCATGCCAATGCTTTAGGTCACTCTGACCACCAATCCCTGTTCACCTGCTTTGGCAGCCAAGCACCAGTGATTACAATTTTGGATCTCAGCACACAAAGGAAAGCTTTCATTGCAGCACAGCACTCTGCGCTACCACTTCATAAGACTCATTGCACTGGATTTCAACTTCATTTTCAGCTCTTAAAAGCTCTTCCTCAGAAGTCAACCTTGCATCTAACAGGAGAGATGAAGGAATAACATTTTCTGTGCCAATTAAAGAATCTCCAACTTCAGGCAAACTCTTGGCTTAGTTTCCTGTCCTGGGTTTGCAGTCTTCTGGTAGTGGGATGAGTAACCTCTTTAATCCAAAAGCACCATCTCTGAAGCAGTACGGATGCCAGGAAGGTTATGAAGTATCTTTAGAGAAATCACAATAGATGTGTAGATGGAGACTTCTGGATGGCCCACTGAAAAACCCTTTTCTCCATTCGCACAATGAAAGAAAACAAGTAACTTCCTGCTTTAAGTTTGTCCATTTCAAGGCAAAAACAGGCAGTGAAGATGTAAAGGAAATAATCCCATTTATAGGCAGCACCCCAAAAAAATAGTATTTGGAAAAAAAAATTCACTTGATGCAACTGACAATCTGTTACAAGTGAGCACTCATCTGCCTCCAGCTTAAGCATTAGAAGCCAAGAAATGGGCAGCAATACTCAAGAGAAAAGGGCAAAAGCTCACAGCTTGTGTAGGCAAGACTGAACCATCTCCAGGAGTTGCAGAAGACATGCAGTCCAAGTATCTCAGGCTGTAGAAACAACTGAGATCAAGACGTCAATACCAGAGTCAGTTAAAGGCTCTGTAGGTATTCTAGTCCCTAAGAACCCAGCAGGTTAAATATACAAATACAGCAACACACACTTTTGACAGGAACTACACTGCAAACATACACAAGGATAGGCTAATCATGACAAGAAAGTAGAGCTGAAGACACAATAAACAAAAGCCTGTTGTTCTGACAGTTACAAAACTACAAACCCCAGTAAGTCTTCCAGGATTTCTTAACTGTACATGTCAAGCACTGAATTCCATTATGTGGAAGAGGAAGGCTGTGTATCCACACAACAGATACTCTGTAACTCAACTCCTGCAGCAAAAAAGGCACTCACTTTGTAAGCTGTAGTTTATTTCTGCTCTGTTTCTTATGATGAGCCGACAAAAGAAAACATTTGAGCACTTATCTATAGTATTAACACAGTAGACTTGTAGACTGAAGCTTGACTTGGAAAACAAAATTCAGCCTAACACTAGTGGAACTTAAAAGCCAAGTAGCAAAGCATTGTGATATAGGACTTCCCAGACATTCAGTATTTACATATAATGCATTTGCACTTTATACTCAATGACCACCCATCAGCAGTGACATTGTTAGCATGACTGGACAGCACAGTAAGCCAACCCTGAGCTGCACTCCAGCAAACCCCTTCACTGTCAAAGTACAACATAGACTTGTTTAAATATTCACACAGTTGTTTTTCAAAACATTTTATTGCATTATATTTGGTACCTTATGTTTGACAAAGGAAATTACATCTGTAACTGCAGGAATAAGAAGCTGGTCTGTTATTGAAAAAAAATCTTGGGCCCCTTAAAAGTTACAAAGTCTTGGGCTTGCCTGAAACAACTGAGCAAGAAATATATTCTTAGAAATGTAGGGCTTCAAGTATTACAAACCTGTGACACTGTGGAAAAGTTCCAGAGGTATCTAAACTGCAGCACTTAATTTTTTTTTTTTTTCTGCATAACGTGAACAAGGCCTGCTGAGGTTTTAATCCATTTGTCTCGATCAGTCAAAATGGTAGTCAGGAGTTTTCCTCTTTGCAACTTCAAGCCATGGTATGTTGTCATTTTGTTTTCACTCTATGTGAAAAATGCATGCGATCTTTCTAATTGGTGCCACATCACAGTGCATAATTTTATTTGGTTCTTGCATTACAGTTTTAAAAAGTTTGGCCAACAAACGCCAATAGGTTCATCTCAAGAACAGCAGTGTTGATTCTCCCCTCCCCACCCCAAGTTTAATTCCAAGAAAGACCATTTCTAACTGGTTCCTTCAGGTAAAAACTGTGGTGCAAGAACACCAAACTGATCATGTACAGTGAATTTCAGAGACACAAGCAGCTTATTGAACACACTATGTTTCTTAATTCTGGTTGATATCCGTATGTCTAAGCATCCCCAACATAACACGTATGTTGCAGGTTTCTCTGTATATTCTGATTCACATTGCATACTTCCTATGGACACAATCATCCCCCGTATCAAAATCAGTCAGATGCTAAAGCCCCATCAACTCTTTGTGCTCAGTGAAAGAATCCAGTGCTAAAACAGCAGTTTTGCTGTCTGAGATAACAGTAATCTCACAAGACAAATTTAAAGTTAATATTTCTGCCACACACCTGCTCTGAAGGCTACATACCTCCAGGTCTCATATAAATTAGTTTAAAAACACGGGTGGGTGAGTAAGAAGAAGGGTTGCTTATTTTTTCCTTTTTTTCAATTTTAGCAGCTTTTAATTTTGAAGAAACCAAAAAACCTATAACCAGTAATATGTTAGATATTTTATATATATACTTTGTCAGCAGGATAAAAAGAAGTAAAACTATTTGAAGGCAATGGGTTTTTTTCCTTCTGTTGTTTGTGTAAGTTAGAACAATTCAGCAGGTGCGTGACAAAAATATTATACGCCAGATACGGTCCAACATCATTTTTTTCCAATAAGTTGCTCATATTTCATTGGCCAGTTCTTCAGGTTCTGCAGAACTATCTCCATTAACTGTGATCTTCATATCCTCTTCATATCCAGGGGGCATGAAAGCCAAAGCATAAGGGAAAAGCTTATGACAATTTACTCTGTAAGTTTCAGATGCTTCTTTACAGTCTCCAAGGCTACCATCACATAAAGCTTCTAATACTTCCATACAAGTCTAATTAAAGAGAAAAAAAGAAGTGTTATGGTTTTTCAAATGTTCAGCTGAACACTTGCAAACCAAGGCTACAAAGAAAAAATTCTATTGTTTACAGGTTTCAAACAGTGGTTTCGCTTTCTGAGATAAGAATAATCTCACAAGACAAATTTAAAATAGTATTTCTGCCACAAATCTGCTCCAAGAGCCACACACCTTCTTTCAACATCAAATGACATTTTAACTAAACACAGCATGAATTACCAGTGTAGTCTGATTTGAAATAATGCAGTTTAAAAAGGGATCTAAAACACAATTAGAAATCTTGGCTGTAAAATGAAATACTAATTTGTCACTTATTTCTTATTTTCGTAAAATAATGTTACTCCTACTAGTTGGCAACCAAGAACCACACCATTCTTGGGACACACTGACCATTTCAGCAGTATATAACATACCTTTCAATCAAATCAAATTACTCTGATATTACCACATTTTTTCAGATATATGCAATTTCCTTTCCATATTTGTTCATGATTTAGAAGAAGAAAAGGAGATTTGCTGTGGATTTTTTTTCAGCTTGCATTCCAAACACGAAAAACTAACCTACTGAGCTACACTAAAGCCTGGCAGCATTTAACAGCCACCTGTGGCTGTGTGAAGGCATTAGCATAGCAAGGCAGTCTTTTCCTGCTCCACTGACATTTAATACAGTTTTTATTTCTTCTGTGTACTGGCATTAACTGCTCTGTCCTCCTGCTTTAGGGTTATGAAGTTCTCCTCAAAAATCCCTTATCCTCACATTTGCTCTTTGCAACACTGGCATCCACAGAAGGTCAAATATATCTGTTTTTATGCCTGCAGTGTGCTCCAAGACAGCTGGTCTTTACTGCAATTAAATGTAATAAATTTGATCTCTCTTTGCACACAAAAAATGCCTTTCAACAAACACCTAGACTCCTTCAGATTCTCCATTTTTAGGGCACTTTCAATTTCCCATCTACAATTTCAACAGAAGTCCAACTCTTACTTTATGCTGGCACCAAAGATGCTTAAATTCAACATTTCTCAGTTTTATCACAATGCGGTGTATAGGATGTTTATGTTGGTAAAAGCTTCTTCTAGTCTTACCAAGTTTGCACCTCCAAAACTACCAAACGTTTTTTGTTACACTTAATCTTTCCCCAGTCCAATTTCCAGAATCTCACTCTCAGGCAAAAACCAGCAAATAGAAGGCAAATTCATTTTTGTTTTCTAAATCTATTGATAATCTAGATTAAGCTCTTTGAGACCACTCAAACAGTATGAAAACCCAAACCCAAAAACCAACACCCAAACAAGACAACTTTATGAAAAATGCTAAATACATACATAGAATCTGAAAGACATGAGTTTGCATCCCATAACACAACAGCTAGAACAGAGAAAGGATCTGAATCTTTAACATCCTAAATAAATCTATAAATCAAGACAAATTGTCTTTTATTGTCTCTTTTTTTCCCCCCTCTGTCTGGCCCAAAAACTCTGCTGTGAACTTAAAATGCATCACAATTAAATTTCTATTGAACCCACTCTGTTTTTTAAGAGATGTTTTTTGGAAAACTCCAATTTTTGTCCACAAAAGAGTAATTTTACAGTAACATTTACCAATTTTACTTGCAATAGATTTACAAAATTGAGCACATAGACTACTGTAAATTGCAAGTCGGAACTGACAAGTCTTTCCAGATGAAGGTGGAGGAGTGGGGAAAGGGGCGTGAAGGCAGTGTCACAGGGAGATTACTCCATGACCACCAGACTGGAGCAAAGACTCAAAATTTGGTGAGCTTTTCACTTAACTACATGCTAAGGCAAAACTGTGCTTATGCAGTTTTTATTAAACCTACAGTAACTCCCACAGCTTGCAGAAAGTTGACTATGGAAAGCCTTCCCAGAGTCTGGACCACTCCTTTTCTTGTGAACAGTTGCCTGTATGGCAGCCAAAGCTCAGACAAACTACTACATTTTCTTTTGCCTTGTGAATTTGCTCAAATTTAATAAGTTTTCCATTACCTTTGGCAATAAGATGGCTTCGTCTGCTGCTATTTTCATATTATCACAAAACTAAATTAATTTAAATGTGTAAAAAGGATATTAAATATTTCAGTTCAGATGAACCTGACACCCCTTTCTTTCACAACTCGACCGCTTTACCATGGGGTACAGCAATGATTTCACCTTCCTCTTACCTCCCAATTTTACTTAAAGCTTCCACAGATACAACAGAAGTTGTTTACAATTTATAAATATGTTACCTGAAGATTTCTGTTAATAAGGGATTCATCCAGGGTCGTTGCCAGTTCCACTGCTCTTTTCTGACTTGAAGGATCTAAATAGTACATCATTTTGGCAGCTACAGGAGGAAAAATAAGATTCATCACCCAGTGGATAACCAAAATAATCTTATATACAAACACAAAACAGAGATAATATGAGGAGGAGAGGGGATGAACTCTCCAACAGTAGTTCAAAATGGAACCAACTTGGAGCATAAAGCTTCAAACCTAAGTAGGTAGAAGGGAAGTTCCAAACAAAAGAATTAAAACAAACATTCAGCCACATTGGAGACAATTGGGCAGAAAGGTCCCAACATTTGCATTTCAGAACACAAAGAGAAAATTAAAGAAAACCACAGACAACCTGGCAATCATGTTGTCAGAAAAACAGCAATAGAGAACAAAAGCAATTCTGAGTGAAGGAGTGATTGTTACACCACTGGGGCTGATACTGAGATACCACTGCCAGAGAAGCACAGGAAATGAAGAAGTAGGGCAGAACAAGAAGAAAGGCAAAATACCTGATAACCTATGTGGCAGTGAGTCATAGTTCCTTTTAAGGAAAGCTTCATTGAAGTTCTTTGGATTAGTTGCTCCAAAAAGCCGATTCATTTCTTGGTTTAACACTGTTCTAACAGCATCAGGCAGATCCTTACTTTCAGATACTGCTGGAAAAAAGAGGTTGAGGTGAGCACACGTAATCACAATAAAATATGCTTTATGTATTTATTTTAATGTTTTTCATGTTTACATTATTAATATACTTGGAAAGTATCTCAAAGGAAGATGCATGAAATTTAAAAGGTAAATACTGGATGTGGTTAGAATAAGCTTAACTGTGGCAGTTTTCTGATGCTTAGAAAAAGCCAAAGCTTTTTTACATTAATACACTCTCCCCCTTACTAATTAAAACCTATTAGGCTAAAAGGTTAATGTCATACAAGTCTGTTCTTAAATGTATCTAGTCTGTAGCCTCCACCAGAAAAGGTGAACTTCGGGGCAGAGGAAGGGAGAGAATTCTTCCAACTTTTACCAATAAGACAGAATTCTAAGGCCTCTCCTTGCATGCTGACACAGGCGGTCAGAAGAAAAGCCACGTTCCTTACTCTGCAGTTTTCATTTCTTCACTGCCTTTTTTTCTTTCAGGCTCCACATACTGCTCAGAGTCTGAAAAATTCTTAGCAATACTGGAATGACTCCTAAATCCAGCTGCAAGTCCTAACAGCCATGCTTAGTTATAGCATGAATCAGTTGGTTAAAAGCTTTCTAATGCATGCATTAAATATTTTGAATTAATTGTGCTAAAAAAATCAGTGACTGCAGGTTTGGCATCACCTGGCACTATGCACAGATGGAAGTCCTACCAATCAGATACAAACCACTGCTGAAGAGGTGAATCATACACTCGTGAAGCCAAGGATGACTAGAATCAATAGCAAAGGCTCTCTTCACAGACTGAAGCATCAGAAGGAACTTCTCTGGAAAAAAAAAAGTGTTGACCAATGTTCAAAAACTTGTGGTAGGAACTCACTGCATTGTCTTACAGGAGTATTTAGTGTTTGAAATTAGAATGATCAGAAGAATTTACAGCTGAGTATACTGCAAAAGCTATTTTTAATAACATGCATCTATTTAACCAGAGAATTAACTTGGTAATCATCAAATGTTCAGACTTTGGTTTTCACAGACTGCTCATAGCTGGAGTGCTGGTACAGTGAAAAGTTATGTTGTGACAGGGATGGGATCTTCATACCTCATCAGTAATTGCTGCTTAAGTTCCAATTAACACCTTTATGATTCAAAAATTGCTTCCTTTTATTAAGTCTTCTCACCTACCTTTTCGAAAATAAATCTCAAAGGCAAAAAGATGAGTCTCTATCTTGTTCTTCACTAAATTCTTCAGGGGAGTTAAAAATTTAATGGCTTCTTCCAAAGGTGCTTCAACCTACAGATTCAAGTAAGTTACACACAGCTAAGTCAAAGTTCAAGTCACCACAACAACAAAAATCAGCTATTGCTGAGTCACATCAGAGAGTTACTCTCCTAAGGCAGTGCACAAGATGCTTAGAACCACTTCTGTTACAATTTTTGGAACTGTCACTCAATAGCTAAACACAGACTAAAAAGTCCAAAATCTTTGCTTTCCAATGGCTACAAATTACATTTTGCTGTAGAGACACAAATCTTTTCCTTCTATCATACAGTAGTAGTGAATACAACTGGACCTGAAGCTGCACTGAAAAGGGCAGTGTGGCTGTTCACACCAAACTACACATGTAGGCCTGAGATGATGGTAAATGACTGATAAATGCCCACAACATTCTGCTCATGTGAGCTTCAGACAGGTTCCTGAAAGCTGCCAGGTCATGGTGACAGTCCTAGCCAAAATACCAACAGCAAGCTGGAAGTAATTAGATTTTGAACATGGTCTCCTGATCTTAGCTATTGTAATCCAGTAAATGGACAGCTTTCACACAAATTAATTCTGTGCAAGGGTTCTTCATAGACAGATATCTTGCACATAGAGGTTTGGGATTACTCAAACAAGAATTGCCTGTTGTCCATATTTTTTTATGAACAGAAATTACTCACTAAGAAGAAAATACAAATTTTGCTTTTGCCAATAACAATTCTTCAAAGTTGAAGTGATTCCCTTTGTTGCAAACTTGAGTTGAAGATCTCAATGGACTCCTTCCTGCTAAACATAACTACAGCACGTCTCATAAAAACACTTGCATCACTTCTATGTGCTGCTGATTTTATATACACACTGTGCACATCAACTATTTGGAACCTATAAAATTCCAAACCAAAGGTATGCCTTTAGTGCCAAAGCTACATATCCAAACAAATCCAGGGGCAGCTGTTTCAGGAAAACTATTTGTAAGTGACCAACTATATCAAAAATGGTCTTTTGGCACCAACTGCATTTGGAAGTGTCTGTATCATGATTGTGATATTGAATTTGGAATTATATTATATTGACATCTATATATTAAAGACATAACTAGATTTGCTAAAGGAATGCATTATACAGCTGCAACTATTCCTTATAATCTTGGGAGCTGGCTAGATTTTTCAGGGCTATCCCATGACATCCCCTTACAACAGAACTCAATTTCAATACATGCTGTTGCATTTCAATCTTAGCTAGCACTGCAGTTAGTTCTGCTTCTTGCAACCAGTGAACTAAACAATGGAAATACCAACAATATTCTTAATAACTAGTCAAGTTTAAGTCACTTGTTTCCTGGCTACAGAATTAAGTTCACTGACTCAACTTTCAAATATCCCCTCAAGAACTCATTTTAGTATGAATAAAGATCCAGAATACTGGACCTATATAGACTTGCAATCTATACTACTATTACTAAAATTAATTTTTCCAGTCTCTATAATTTTCTTATCTTTCTGTCACTTTTTTTTGTTTGTTTGTTTTCTTGCTCCTTACAGGTATAACTTCTGCTAAAAGAAAAGTCTTCTGGGTTGCCTGCCCTTTTATATCTCTCTATAGTTCTTAATCCAGATCTCTAAATCTATCTCAGTCCAGTCTATTATTTACTACCACAGCTTCTTTATTCCTTCCTCCCTCATCCCCATTCAAAACATATGCAAACAAATGCTGTTAAAGGATTCAGTGCTTCGGTATTTCCTCTTTCACAGGCTGACTATACAAACAAAAGAATATCAGGGGACCTAAGAGTGAATAATAATCACCTTACATACAGGATAGAAAGACTACCACACAACCAACTAGAAACAGGGTATAATCAACAAGTTAGTGCAGTAGATACGTGGAGATAAACATTTGCTACAGGTGGAATTATGACTTCAATTACTGCATTTGAGAACTAGGTACAAAAGCGGTAATTTTGTATCTAACAAACTAGCCCTAGAAAGGAATTGTTTTCAAAATGCTGCCTGTGAAGAGACACCATACCAAAAAAAAAACCCAACAAGTTATTTGAATGGCTTTTACGTCTGCTCACTACAACTTTTCTAGAAATTTCTAATACTTTATTACTAAATTTCTAAGCACCTTTGCCAGTTTTTCAGGGATAAGTTCCTCTTTGGGTCCGCCAATTTCTTCATCATCATCATCTTTCTTCTTTTTCTGATTCCTCTGTTGCTTCTCCTTCTCAGCATTTTTCTTCTCCTCCTCCAGCTGCGCTTTCTTCTGGGCTCTTCTCTGCTTATTTCGTAGCTTCTTTAGCTCCTTGTCAGACATATTTGCTGTACACACACAAAGGACAAACCCACACAACACTGATGTCTACTATTAACAGCATCAAGCAGTTGTTAGACAACATCAGCTTTTTAAAACCTTATCTACTAATGAGCAATGCTGTCATTACCTTTGTAAAAGCTTATTTACTACGGATAGATTATTTTACAGTCTGTGCTGCCACTTCGTAATTTAGAATCTCCTTAATGGAATCAGAGAATAGTAATTAGAATAATAGTATAATGAGATGAAAAATACTAGAACTTGACAAATTCCTCTTGAAGGAGTCTCTCTTGAAGGATCCTCTATTCTTACTATTTGAGGTGCACCAAGTCATAACCACTTAAGCTGCTCTCAAATCACATGAGGGGAAAAAATAATTAGATGATTTAAACACTATTTTTACATCAGAAGCAAGAGATGATAAAATTTAAGTTGCTACCTAGTGAAATTTCTGCACACTGTTAAAAAGCTTAGAAAGAACTACCACCAAAACGTATCTGCTTCAATCTGCTATTCCATGGCCCAACCACCATAAGAGATCATGTTTTTGCAGCCATTCCATAACATGAACATTTGTACTGAATAGTCAGAACTCTCACTACAAACCCATCATTGTTTTATAATAACCACAATAAAAGCACACATTAGTTTAACTTCCAGCAGAACATCTACTTTACCATGTCATCCAAGCTGCAATTTGCCTACTTTGAGTTGTGTAGAACTCTGGTTTTGGCTACCACAGCCAAATTTGACAACAATAATGAATGCTAGACTTTCCTAAAATATCCACTGATTAGTGAAACTGCATGATTAATAAATCCTGAGGGTTGAATACCTGTATCGGTCTCATGTTCTTTATTTTCATCTGTTAAGGGATTATCATGAAGTTTCAAATAGATCTCTATGGCAATCCGTGCTGCTTTGAAGTAGAAGGGATGTTGTCGAAGCACATCTTCTAGTTTTAACAAGTCCACGTAAGACCTAAGGGTGATCTTCCTCATACAGTAAGTGTGGAAGTCAAATTGGTCATCTGTGATTTCTACAAAATGCTAACACAATGTAACATAACATTACTTAGCAAGTATTAACAATGAGATACTTGCCTGGAGTTTCAAATAACTTAGTAAAAAGCTTACTGTTTAACAAATACAACCTAGCTATTTACAAACATTAACAAAACCCTCCAAAAATGAAGTCATGGTGAGAAGGACAGAAGGCATCTTAGCCCAGAACCAAAATACACCAATTTCACAGTCTCTTAAAAGTAGCTACCTTTGAGAATTTGCAGTTTAGCAAAGGTTTTATATTCATTGTATTTAAACAGCATTTGAAGAGTTGTTCTTCTATGAACTGCTCTGGTTTTTTTTTTCATTCAAAACTATCATTTTAACTTCCACTAAATACTATGGCAATGAAGCCCACACTTAAATCAGACATGATGTGAGAATGTACTTTCTTTTGTTCAAGCTCTGCTTTCTGCACCATCTAATGTACCTTTGTTTTTGTTTGAGAAGCAGTGAAAAGTCATTCTCCTCTTGAAATTCTCCAAGTACTTATCTCATAACTTTATCCTAAACTCAGCTTTGTTTGTCCAAGCTCAGGATAGAAGAGTAAGCACAACAAGCTAATTGCAGTCTCTTCCTCTGGAAGTTACCCAACAACAGTTGTTTTACTAGCACATTTTTAAGAAGGTGTGACACTCAGATGTAAACAGTGTGACATATTTACATAATGGAAGAAAAATACTACTTCTCGAGTTTTAATTCCTCACATGTCCTTTGGATTGCTGCTCCACACCAGCACAGAAATTTCTGCAGATTACCTATAATAGTTTTGGGATTCCTGAGCAGCAACAGTTATTTTAAGACCTTTTACTACTTATGCATAGGCAGATAATTTGTCACGGACTACACTGTTGAACTGTTGAACATTACATTTCATGGGCATTTAGTACTGAGACAGCACAGGTGCTGTCCTTGCAATATTCAGTCCATTTCTGTGATCATTTACTAATGAAATAATGAAGATTCTAGAGATGCCTTAGTAATTAATCTCCATGATAAAACTCCTTTTCTTGTAAAAGTTGATTATTTGCTCCTACAGTGCTGAAATCTCCTAACACCTCTCTGTTTGCAAAGAGGCACAGCTTCCTACTATTCTCTTTCCTTTACACCCTCAGCTGTCTGGTCTTTTTTCTAGACTTTAATGTGTTTTAAAAAAAAATAAACCCATATCTGCTTTTTATTAAAGTTAGGCATCTAAATTTTGTTGTTTACCTCAATATGGATATCTGCATTTAATGTGCAAGTACTCCCCCTTTTTAATAAAACTTCTACTTTAAGAAGTCTTTATTTTTGCAACAGCTTCTTTTAAATTGTAGCCATTTTTTTAAAAAAGTAAATATATTTGGTAATTTTTAAACATTTATTGTCTACCTCTAAAACAGTGCCTTAATAGTAACTGACATCTGTCCTTTACTTTAAGGGTGAGCTTGTGAGCTCATCCACTTATTTTTGGACTTAAACTACACATACTCTTAGTTTGTACCTAAATATCCATTTCTTATGTACACTGCCAAAACTCATTATTTTTGACAGTTTTCTGCTCTTGTCTGGATCTTCAAGTAACTTTATAAAATCTCTTCATAATACACAGTTTACAATGACATTTCTAGGAAGAAATCTAACTATATATACCTGCTGGCAACCAACATGAAATGAAATCTCTCCTGAAGCTACATGAAATGCACCCTTACTGCTCAGAAAAATAACATATCAGCACAGTAAACTTAAACTAGTGTTTTCCAGCCTAAGCAGTTGAGCTGAATACGTACTCTCTCAATTTCATGGCATTTCTTAAGTGCTTCTCCAAATTTGTTCATTGCCTTGTAGGCTTGAGCACATTCTGTCTGAAACCACATGCACTGCATTTCATTCAGATTCTCTACTGCCGAGGTTCCTTCCTAAAAGCAAAAACAGCATTATACAAAAAAATAAGTCTCACTGGATTTGTCAGCTGCTATTTCTTTTATCTTGGCCTAATTAAATGCACAAATAAAGCAAACGAATGCTAAATCTCAGAACTGGAGTCTTGAAAGCTGGAAATGCCACAGTTAAGATCAATTTGCTTTGTTCATTAATTAAAACAAATACAAAAATCTTTGTTACACTTAATAGAAGAGTCAGAAAGACATAATGAAGAGACAGGCAGTGGCCATTTCACTGTGACAGTTCCTCATCTTTAGGTTAGGAGAGAACTTCATTCAGTGTTTTTACTGTGTGCACACAACACACTGCAGCATGGAAAAGATGGCAGAAAAGTTCTAGCCCATGGAAAGACACTGACATCTGCAAGAAATCCTGCAGGATTTTTTTTTTTCCTCAACTAAAACTGCTATCTGTATCTTCCAGAGAACTGCTGACTGAGTTAAGCATCTTCACAGTAGAAGAAGAAGATTATTTCTAATGAAATGGGTACTACAGAGTAGAAGCCAAAAGGAATACTGTTAACTTTGACATCTGGTTCAAAAAGGGGGCTTACAGTTGTCTTTAAAATCTGGTATTTATATATACTTGCACAGATCCACAGAACTTAGCAATGAAAGAGAAGGGCAGTATTCAAAACAGCCTGATTTAGGCAACTAAAAATAAAAATGTCATTTCCATTTTCATTAATATGTTTAATCCAGGTCTCCTCTAATTACTGTTTTTTAATTAAGAAGCTTGTATTTGAGCACTAGACATAAGAGCAAATGGAGAGAAGAAAGATTCTAAAGAGCAACAACATAAAATTATATTTTTCACGTTCAGTTTTGGGTAACTGGTATGCTTCCTTTTTAGCATCACCTTAGAGATGCTTAAGGCATTGAGGGAGGTCAAATTAAGCTAAATTCATAGTGGGTTTGCATCAAAACCTCCACATAAAGCTACTGAGCATATAAAAAAAACAGAACTTCCCCTCCCCTTGTGTCTGCCTGCACACAGCCTTCATTTCACAAGATCCTTCAAATTTCTTTTATAAACACTGCTCCCCCTCCTCTCTGTTCAACCTACCTTATACTCCAGGTTTCTCCTGCTTTTTAAGAAGGGAGAAAATGGGACAAACAAACAGAAAAGGCTTTACTTGTGCAGAGAGATCCCAACAGCCTGTTGCCTGTCTCTCATAGACAACACAAAATGACATTGCTGGTATTCCAAAACTTTCATTTGACAAATAGTTTGGAGACTCTTCACTGAGCTGTTTTGACTTTCAGTTATGAAAGAATAACATCAATGAAGTACATTTTAAAAAGTAACTAACCTGTGTGACCATCAAACCTATAAAAAAATGGATTACTGCAGGGAAAAAAAGTGATGCATGAAATTATGCAACTGCCATAGCACAAAATTTTTCTTCCAGATGACTAGTAATGTGTAAGTACGTGGAAAAAATAAAAGAAAAAAGGTGCATGCAGCTTTCTGTCATCACTGATAAACAAGGACTTGGGGATGAAAGTTGGTTCAAACAAGGAAGATACCTCACAAAGCCTCTCAGCTGTTAGCCACACTAAAATTATGTCCCAAGAAACACCTAAATTCTCAAACTTACTACCATCAGAGAAGAGACATGGGCAACTTTACCAGATCTTTCAAGTATCCTACGGAATCAAGACTAAACCCAAAGATTATTGTGCAAAACAATTTTCTCAGAAGTTCTCTCTAAAACAGGCATGCCGTATTTTTCCTACCTGGCAAAAATAACCAAATCCAAGCTTTACAGACTTTTAACTTATTACTATGGAATCATGCTTATCCAAGATTAATTCAAACCCTGCTATGGATTACCATAACTGAAGCAAGCAACCACTATTGCTCTGAAACAGAACTTAAATATGCTAGTAAAAGTGAGTGCAAAGTTAAAAACAAAAAGTCATTCTACAAGGGATTAGGTCCACATTATTCCAAAGACCTCTACTTAAGTGCAACAAACCCGTGTAAACTTAGAACACATTTCTTCTGCTTCTTTAATGGAGTTTGCTTTCAACATATATTTTGCACATTTGGAGTTGATAAATCTGTCTGCTGTGTCCAAAGCCTGAGCCTCATCCATCCACCTTGCAGCTTCTTTAATATTTCCAGCATGCTAAAGAGATAGAAATTTAAGTCAGATTCAGTAATTATAAAAAATGCACATTTTATCTACTCACTGTTTGATACAATTAGGTTTTTTTAGACTTTTTTTAATAAAGACCTTTCTTCAAAAGCAACAGATCTTTAAAAAAAAAAAAAAACCAAAACAGTTAAATACCTTTCCTCATTATGGAATTACTAGTCTTTTAGCACTGAATGTTTCCCCTGAAAATGCTTAAAGAACCACTTTGGATAATCCCATTCTGATAGAGTATCATAATGCACGTGAGAAATTGTTTTAAGCAGCTAAAAAACCAGGGGGTAAGAACAGATGAAAGACTCCACCTAATTTATCAGTGTGATTTTTAAGCTGACAATTCACATTTTGCTGTACACTTGTCCTTTATTGAGTTTAAAACCTTCATAGCAGCTTTTTTATATGCAGCGGAAAACCCCATCTCAAGCAGCTAAACAACAATACCCTTATCTAGAAACTCAGAAAAATTCCTAACAAACTAATAACCTTTGGTCACTAAGAATAAAGCCAAACTTACCTTATAGATTTTTGCTTTCACAAGGAAGAGTTCTATCAAAGTGGGAGTACTTTCTATAGCAGCATTTATATATTCTAGAGCCAGGGATGGCAGTCCAATTTTATCATAATGTTGAGCCAAATAATACTGGACCCAGAGTAAAGTGGTTGGAGGTTCTTCTTTACCATCATCTGGCAGGAGTAAAATAGAGAGCAGTTTTCTGTTCGGTTTATTACTAAAACATGTCAGAAGCAGAATGCAATAAACATAGCCACTGAAGTTAATTCTGCCTATCAGACCTAGGAGAGCTTCCAAACAATTGTCTCCAGGTATATACACAAGCATCTAAGTCTATCCAAGACCTAAGCACATACTGCCCCCGTGGGTCAAAGGGAGTTTCACTTTGTTCCAAGTATTTGCTTAGGGCAGTCAGATATGCAAAGCCTCCAAGAACATAAAACCTAGTCCCCACCAAAAGCTCCAAAATTACACCTGTCTGTGAAGACTGTGCTATCAGTATATACTGGTTTTTGTTTGACATTTCTGAAGTTTTATATTTGACACAGTTTTCAAACTTCAGTTTCCTGAACAGTGATAAACTCAAGTCCTGAAAATAGCATACTTGAACTCAAAACTGCGAAGAAGTGACTAAACTCATTAATCCATGAAAAAAAAATTAGAACACGTGACTATATTTTGAATACAGACTTTACATTTGACAGCTATGGTTCAGTTCTGTGTTATGGGGAAAACAGAAAAAATCCACATCACCTCTATTTTTTCACTCCCTATTTCCCCACCTCTGAATGGACACACAACACCAGGCACTACTTCCATGAAGCACAACAGACTCAGCACTCACCATTCGGGTTAAATAACCTGCAGCTTCTTAGAGAGGTTTCATAGCCTATCACGAGCTCTTCTATGATTGCCACCTATACATGCAAGACGAGACACAGAAAAAATAATCTGTGGGCCAGACAGTATTTTATTTCAACTTGAGCTACTTGGTGTTAGCCAAACTAGTTATTTTGGTAAGAAGATTCTGCAATATCCTGAATTACATTACATTTGAGAATGTACTCAATCTCACGCTATTTTTAACAAATTAAGACCAGGCCTCCCTTGGTGAACACTTACACAGCTTAGAATTACTGTATCTTAAGTTTTCTACATTTACCAACTTGCCACATGTATGCCCAATGTATGTACTTCATTTTTTTCCCAGCTATATCAGGCCATATAATGCAGGGCTGACGGAGTCAATACTGAAGAAAACTGTTTCCTTCATCTCTTCCATACATCACAGTTATGAGGTAGAACATGTAAAAACTGGTTAGAACACTTACCTTCTCCGTGTCTTTATATAATGATCTCAAAGTATTGAAGACTGGTGGGCAACCTTTGCTGAAATTCATCCTTAAAAACTTGTCCAGACATTCCTTAAATTTTTCACCTTGAGAGGAAAAAGACCTGTTGATTTTGTTTTACCAGACATTACTCATCAACTGCAGATTGTTTACACTCTTAAATCAGAATCTAAGACACACAACTGTTGATCACTACCCGCTCAGCAAAAATGCACTTACCAGACAAAAAGTTTAATGGTAATCTTCTTGGAACTAGTCCCCTCGGGTATTTAGTCCAGGCCTCTTCATAGATCTTTAGTCTCTCCATCATATTAGCTGGAAGAGAATTTCACAATTTACTTTTCCCTCCCTTCCTGGCAAGAAGGAAAAGGGGGCAGGGAAAGTGATTTATACCTGAGTAAAAAAAAAAAAATCAGAATATATAGCAACTAATGACTATAGCCTTCCTAAAGAACAGAATTTCCTCATTCCCTCATTCTTATTAAAACTAATGCATTGAATGACTCCAAGGTACTCAGTATCTGTTAATGCCCTTCCAGCCGTAGCATACTAACTGCTTATCTCCCATCTTAAAAAGAGCTCCTGCCTTATTGATGTCTAAAACCTTCAGAGAAGGCCATTCAGTTGTATTAACTACAACATAAGATTAAGATAACAGAGACAGTAAAAATTCACAATTGAAAGTGTAGTCTAAGAAATAATTCTGTTTTTTCAATCACCCACAAATACTACTGCATTTTTTATTCTATGATTTTAGATAAGACAAGGTAACAATAATGCAAGAAATATTTCCAGTCTTTCTTAAGAAACCCCAACATTATCACAGTATGTACATACTATGACTAAAAATAAATATTTAAATAGGGACTTTTAAAATAATGGTTTTAGTATTTGAAGCAATACAAGCTTTATATGTTTTTATACACAGAAAAAGCTTACTTACTACAAGATATCAAATCATTACCTGGCTTAAGTGCCTTTTCTAAGCCTTTGTAGTAAGCCCAGTTTTCAGGATTTCTTTCTTGCAGTCCTTTGTAGACTTCAACTGCTTCTTCAAGTCTGCCAAGCTGAAGCAGGAGTTCTCCTGTGCAAAAATCAAGAAGTTTTAAATTAAGGTAACAAGATACTAAAGCAGTGTAACATTTATCACTCTACAGTAAAAGACTGGATAATCCTTAACTCCATGCAGATTCAAATTTCTTAGAAAAAATGAGCACAATAGTATTACAAACCAGTTGACAGATGTGCTTTTACTTTGACAGTAGCTGCAATTATAGTAAGATTTTACAACTCGACCCATAATTCCTGAAACTTACTTGAAAATTTAATGCAAAAGGCACGGGTTTTTTTTTTTTCTCACTGAAGTGACCTTAAGTGAAGTTTTTACTGCAGAAGGCAGTTAAAAGCAGTACAAGGTAGCTGATGCATACAGCATCTTTAAAATCAAACTGAAATTGCAGAACTGCAAGTAAGAGAATGGTTCTTCAATCTGGTAGTTCATGAAACTAACTTCTGTGTTTTTAATCAAGCCATTGTTTTGATGAATGAATTCTCAAGATTCTGCAAACAAGTTTCCTTTTAATGATACTTCAATACAAGTTAAAACTGATAAAGATTAGGTCTAACAATTGTATAAACATCTTTGCTAATGCTGGAACTGCAACAGGAGTCAATTTCCCACTTCACAATGGAAAACTGTATTTTACAAAGCTTTGCTATTTACAAATGTTAGGCATGAACAGATAACACAACAGATGTTAACAGTGCCAGTAAGGCAAGATTTTCTTACTCAGTTTCAAAAGGAAAATGCAAATTTACCTTTCTTCTTCCCTATGTCACACAATTAACAAGCAATTTTGTCAACAGATGCTGCTTTCCACAGTTAGAACAACTTGAGGACGACACACATAATCTAATGCCCAGGAAAACATCAATAGTTCACCCACTGAGAATGACAGAATTGGGAAAATAAACCTTAATTCTTTCTCTGAGGTGACAGTTAATTTTTTTTTCTAACAGTAGCAAATGCCAATACAATTTTCAGTGTTTGCCAGTTGTACTTCATGCACTGTGGCTTTTGCACTTGTGCTTAAAATTTGTACACATTTATTTATTAGCAGGCTCTCCTGGAGAATACACAGCAGCCAAGCCAGACCAAGCAACACAATGTGAGCTGCGCCACAAGAAATTAATCACTTGTACCCCACTGAAAGCATGCAGACTGCAAAGAGTGTTTCCATCCTTTCGTGTGGTAACTTGCAAGGAGGTTTTATGTTTTGGTCTGGGGTTTATTTTTAATGAAGTCCTATTCGAAAAACCTATTTCACTATTAACCTTAGAGGATCAAACACTTAGTGTGTCACATAGTATGTCAACATGAAACACAAAGTATGTCAGAAGACCTTTCAGATAAAAAAAATAAAGTCACCAAAAACCCACTCCCGCCCCAAAAAGTCCAGCTACTGTTTCAAAAATGATCTGTGATAGTGTAGTCTCTATATCCATTACCTTTTATATGCAAATCAAGTCAGATATTCAGCTACACTGGAGAGTCATTTGCAATCATTTTCCTTGAGGAAGCACCACACCTCCCATAATACTATCACAACTAAATTCCTAGGTTTGTTTTGCATGACAGTGAGATTACTATTAGCAGAAACAGGGAACTAGCTACAACATCTACATGCATAGATTAAAGGGTTTCTTCTCTTTACTTCAAGCAATCATTTAAATAGTGTGGGCCAAGAACAAGCAGTACCTTCAACAGATTGGCAGTTTCACAGAAAGACTGTAAAAGCATCAAGCAGAAGAGGAACAAAGCATGCTTTAAGAAAGTGCACCTGTTAATACAGCTGTGAGAATGAACTTGTATTACTCTGCAATTCCCTCTATGGAATATAAGCTACACTATTGTATTGATCTGTTACAGTATTACACACCAGGTTTATAATAATACAACAGAAGTCTACACTGGGTTGCCTCACTAAAGAGCCTATTTCTATACACTGCAAGGGTGACTGAGCACATTTAAAAACCTTCTGCTGTGCCAAAGATGATTCTTCCCTTTCAGCACATGGTATCCTTGTCAGGGCCACTACCAAAGCTGTAACAGCACGGGTCTGGGTACACTACTCAGACAGAACTTCAGGACATCCATTTATGATCTCCTGGCTGAAATGCCTGTTAACGTAAAAGTTTCAGAACAGCATGTCTGTACTTCACTGATGTCTTACCAATCTGGGAGAAAAACATGGCAGAGACTGAATAAGCTGCAAGACAAGTAGTCCTTTACAACAGCCAAATTAATAAATTAACCTAAAACCAAATCAAAGTTCCAAAAGATGGGAAAAGCTGATAGTATGGACATCCCACTGTATGCTATGTGTTTAAATGTATCATCAGAAAGTTATTACCTTTAGTTTCTTCAACAGCCAGTTTATCACAGATCTGCTTTTCATAGGTACAAAGATGCTCCAAGGCTTCTTTATACAGCCCCGCTTCCCGGAGGACTTGATTTTGATAGAGCAGCAGCTCACTGTACTCGTAGTCTACCTTGTCAGGTGACGTCTACATAGGAAAGCCAAATACATGACATAGCTCAGCCTTCTATTTCTAAAATTAGAAGGGATCAAATTCATTTGACTGAAAAAACTGCATAAAGTTTTCTCATGATGAAAGGAATGTTTTATTTTTGGCTTAAGCAACACTCCATATAGGAATTTCATGTTCTCCTCTTACCTGCTGCGTCTTCCTAAATTCCTCTAAAATTTTTGCTGCCATTTCATAGTCTTCCAGTAGATGGTAAGCAATGGCATAACCAATCCATGATGCTCGCTGTGCAGGTCGGAGCTGAAGCAACTGGTACCTTGTTTCCTGCAAAAAAGTAGCTGCTAGTTTTCCTGACTTTACTCTGTGGAATCCATTAGGCAATACTCTGTCTTCAGTATTCTAGTATTTAAGGAAGCCACTGCGAAATAGTTTGCTATATGCATTTTATTAACCAGAGAAAGAATAAACTTAGACCTATAATGGTGTTCACTGAATAAAAAAATAAGTCTCCACAAAATAACACATCCAACCAAATCCTGACATGTCAGACTAATCTTGTTAATGTATGACACACATGCTTTTCCTGTCTTACCACTTATGAACAGAACATAATTAAGGATATTTGGTTTGAGTTGCAGGAACGCTTACTGGTCTTTCAAATAAACCTTGAAAGTATATATGTATTTAAATCATTAGAAATGTTCTTAGGCAACATGGGTCACGCAAACACATGCCTATTCTTTGGCAAGAGGATAATTACAGCCGGAAAACACAACAGATTTGCTTGGTATCATGCAGTTTTAATCTGAGAAAATGCTATTACTTGTTTTGTTATAGACTCCTGAAAGGCATTTTCATGTAACTTAAAATAAAGGAAAAAAGATACTTCCTATTGAAAAAGCCTTAACAGTCAGAAGTAGGGATTAACAAAGAAATAAAACTAGTTACAGTTGTTTTAACAGAATGATGAGCA
The DNA here is from genome assembly GCA_020086605.1 of Lanius collurio. Lineage (NCBI taxonomy): Eukaryota > Metazoa > Chordata > Aves > Passeriformes > Laniidae > Lanius > Lanius collurio. The sequence continues at coordinate 7,260,374 of JACBWW010000038.1, forward strand.
CTCAAAACATTTTGAAGTAGGAGAGGCTGGAATTTAAAGCAAAGAAAAAAAAAACCAATCAAAATATTCCCAGTTTTGAGAGTAAATTCACATTCTTCAGAAGTCAGCCTATGATTAGCCATGAATTACTGACTCCTAAGCATCCTAACATTTAATCCTTAATGCATTCTGTAACCAAGTGTTACTCATATGCGTTGAAATTACAAAATTTGTATTCATATTTATCCAGAGGCAAAGAGAACAGGCATTTGCAAGCATATTTTGGCACCTACACTAAGTTTTAGCTACTTTGTCTCAGCAAGAATAGAACCAAATTTCTAAATTACTAATATGAAAAAAATCAGTGATTAAGAATTGTCCTGACTCAGGAATAAGTTCTCTGAGGATCTGTGCTATCTGATGGCTCCACACAGCTTTATAAACAAAACTTGCTCTTGGGTATACTAATGTTACCATAATTTGGAAAGGAAATAATACATGAAGAGACCAACTAATGTGTTTTAAACAACATGACTTTAGTGGTGCAAGGGAAGCCTAAAAAGATGAAAACTTGACCAAAAAAAAAAAACAAAAAAAAACAAAACACCAAACCAAAAAACACAACCAAAACAGAGCTGTCACTCACTAATGCCCAAATTGGCCAGGAACCAAAATATGACGTTTCATGCAGCACACTGCTTGTTATTACCCACTGTCAAGTGAAAACTGGAGGCCACTGATGTAAAGGTGAAGGGATATAGAGTGCAAAGCTACTAAAAAATACAAACTCCTTTGCCTGAATAAAATGTTCTGAACGCATTGTCTCTTACCTATGGGAATTCTTTCACGAAAAGGACAAGACTGAAGAATGTCTACAGCTGGATTATACAGCATCAAGAAAACAAAATAAGGAAAGCAATGCTGCACTGAGCTGAAAATTTGACATTAAATCTGTGTATTTTACAGACATTGCTCAGTAGCACACTTGCTTTCACTTTCATAAAGTACTGAGTGAGATATAGTTTTAACCTTCTGGACCTAACTTTTTTTTTAAAGTCTCATTAATCAATCTGCCACCTTTGCTGAAGTTTTCTAGAAGATGATTAAATGCAGCATGCATACTTACCCTATAACCTTCAAGATCCCTCATTTGAATCTGTAGCAGAGAAAGGTCTCTCAAGATTTGAAGATTGTCTTTGTCCCATTTCAGTGCATTTCTATAGCATTTGATAGCTTCATCATACTTCTTGTCTGACCTCTGAAGAAGGCCATAGACATGCCAACCTGGAAAACTCTATTAAGGCTTCCACTGAAACTGAGCAGGGACAAATGTGCTCCAACACGGCAATGACAGAATAGCTGGCAAAAAGCTCTCAAGCTGTTTTAAAAACGGGCAGGAACACTACAATTATTTTTGTCAGAACTTTGCCAGTTATATGTATACAGTCTATATAATACACTGTAATCTTTACTTTTCACATACTGTGGGGGGGGGAGGGGGCAGGGAGGAAATAAAGTAACAGGGTGTCTGAAAACCCTATCAGGCTTAGTTGAAAACATTTTTAGACATCTGAAGTGCTCATACTTCCGGCGTTCTGAGTATACAACAGTTCTTTAACAATGTAATGGCAACTACTCATGCTTCCAAAGCAAATCACATGTTTAAATGCCCACCATGAGTTTATAGTTGCAGATTAATGACTAAAAAATACATAATGCATGCCAGAATAATATATGAGCTAACTGTGACTGCAAGGACTGCAAAACATCTGCCCTTTGGATAGTTTAGACAAAATATTAGAAATTGAAAATTCTGAACTTCCAGTTCGAAGTTTAAACTAGCTTTTATCGCTACTCTAGTACTCTAGTTGCAGAAATCAATCTTTTCAATTTGTCAGGAAAAGTCCTATTTCAAAAAGGATACAGACATGACTCTTCAAGTCATTCCTTAGGCCTCTGCGCACAAGTTCATAAGCTTCCTCTTTCTTCCCTAGACAGTTCAATGTTAGTCCTTTCATTGCCAAGGTTTCTAAAAAAGAAAAAAAATAGGATTAAATAAGTATCAGTTTTTCATTTTCATGGGTTTTAAGATACATATAGCAACCCTAAACATAAATGCAAATTTAGATTCAGTTTTCACTCCCAAGATTTCACATTCTTTTCTCACATGGAAAACTCTACCATCAGATTATTCACTTAAGTATATCATACACAGCAATAAACCTTTTCTATTACTTCCATCAAAATATGAAGTAATGTTTTATTTTAAAGGACAGTAAAACCTGTCTGCTCTACAAACATTTGGAGATCTTTCTTTTTAACTACTCAAGCATCTATTCACAACCGATACTTCTACACATCCACCCATGCACCAAATTAGTTGCAAAAAACTCACAAAGCATTTCTGAACAGTGCAAAGAGACTTTCAACTCAGTATTAAGAGCTGACTAAAAATACAGCAAAGGACCAACGCCTTTTTCTTCTTTTAAAATAAAACTATTCCTTCAGAAAAGTAGCAGGCCACAGAGCTGACAAGAGTACTGAACAATATTCAGCCTCTTTTTTATGTTTTTCACTTTTACATAAGTGAATCTCAATTTTCAAGGAAAAGTGATTTAACTAATGCATACTTGTATTAAGAAACTATGCATACTTGTATTAGGAAACTTGTACCATGAATCTTACACTTGAAGGATAAAGAATAGGAAGCTATGACTACTGATAAGATCAGTCTTTAAAATGAAAGTGCCTAATAAGGAGGCTTCTGGATGCTCTTATTGCTTTATGGGCAAAAGGTTAGCAGTAAAGTGATATAAAACATTAAAATAATTACTCTACTGTAATGTACAGGAAAAAAGAGATCACAAGCCATTTGAAAACTTACCTCCATGCTCTGCAAACTTGGGATTGGAAAGGATCTGTTTACAAAACTTCAGCCCATTTCTATACTGCTTATGTTCATAACACCTCTGTTGAATAACAAAGTAAGTTTATTAAAAAAAATTAGAGTGAAAGTATTTACGCATACTTAAAATTAAGCATCAGGGCAGTTAAAGATTTTAGAAAACATACTAATATTTTAATGAACTCTGTTTATTGAGCTTCCTATGTTTAAAAATTTTTTACATTGACAGAAAAAAAAAAGATGTTAGCAACCCCACAAATCTAAAAGTGTAACTACAGACACTATCATACAGCAGATTCTCAGGTAAGACACCACAGGACACTTAAGCGCCTAAAGAGATTCACCTCTCCCTTAACATAAAAGCAAAGCTGATGTCATAACATTGGTAAATATTGAACCCATTTGGCCAATTATCTTGTATAGTAACCCCACAAGACAACCTCCAGCAACCATACAAGCTGGAAAGACATTTAAATTATTGCAACACAGCTTAAATGACCTCAGAAAGCAACCTCTTATGATCAATTTGATTACCACATAATTCTCATACGTGCAGACTTTCAAAACTAGTATACAGCAACATTATCTTGCCATACTGGAAATTTAAACATTCCTCAACAGTTTTCCTTGTCCAACTCTTGGAAACACCAACAATAAACTTGAAAGGTGTAAAAAAATGGTACAACACTAAGTCAATGTATTTTTTTCTAGTACTGAAGTCATACAGCTGAAATAATATAAATGCGGACCAAGATGCATCACAAACCACCTATCTTGCTCCCCCTACACTGTCACCACCCTTAGGAGAAAGGGAATTGCTCACATGGAAAAGAAGAGAAAAGTAAGATGCTCAGAGACAGCAAGCAAGATGTATTCAAAAAGGAACATATCAACAAAAGAATTAGAATGGTTTCAACTTGAACAGACCTTCAAAGACCATCTAGTTCCACCCACGCCATCCCCATGGGCAGAAACACCTTTCACTGCACCAGGTTGTTCAAAGCCACATCAAACCCTGACTTTGAGCACTTTCAAAAGGCACTCCCTCTGTCATCAAGGACAGGAAAAGTCAGCACTGCAAGCACATAGCAAGAGTATATTTTAAGGGTTACATAAGAGGAAATCTGTACAGGCAGCTGGTTTTTTTCTGTTAAACTTGACTGGGTATTACTTACACCTTCCAGTCATTATCAGCTTTCAAGTAGCTGGCTGAGTCACTACAACCAGCCACTAGTCAAAGCTGACAGGCTGTTTCTTTTTTTTAAACTGAAACCATCAGTCATAATGGTTACCAGTCAGGCCTCCTCCCTGAAAAGTAGAGCTGCCATTTGCCACCACCTAAGTAGTTGTGCAAGCAGCAGAACCTGTCACAAAAGTGGTGCAGCCACAAGAACTAAAGAAACGTGTCTGCAGTGTAGTTAAGGCACTGTCACAAGCAGAAGAGGCACTTTGGGGTTTTGCAGTCTGGCTTTGAGTACAGCAGCTAAGATGCTGGCTATGAAGGTGGAATCTTATCATTAAATGGCTCCATTTAACATACTCTAACAACCAGGCTCTCCCCTTGAAGTTTAAGCAAAGTCATCCAAGATGGAATATATGCTAGAGACAGGAAATATTTGCATGTAAAATTTTCTAGGGTGATACTGAACTTATAATGCAAGGTAGTTTGGAACAGAGCAAACTCACTGAAAATTGTAAAAAATTCCTTCCTTTAGGCTTCACAGAGTAAAGATTTACAAGTTTATATCCACTTACATCTACAGAAAGGTTCTCATAACCCAGAAAATACTTGGATAGAGCCAACAAATTATCAGGAAACAATCTGGATATACTTTTATCTCCAGAATATAGCTGGAGATAGACACAGCTGTGCATATTCCCCAGTGAAGCATCAAAAGTCTCCTTTTACAGGTTATTTCTAGATCAAGACAAGTTGGAATGATTTCCTGTATGCAATTTCTCCAAGTTCTCAAGTTAATACTTCCAAGCTTATTTCATTCTGTTAATGCAATCATTTCAAATTGTGCTATTTTATGAGTTTCCTTATTCCGTGTATGTGTTCTATGTACACACTGTATGTTTTGACAGTGGAAGGAAGGGAACAAATGAAATTGAGGTCACATGTAGTTCTTCAGAAAAGAAGAGACTATTTCCTTGTAGTGGGCCCAAAAGCACCACTGAGATTCCCCTGCCTGAAGCTGTGCACATACTTAACTCATTCTCCAGAGAGATTATGGGCTAACAAGTTTAAATTAAGGTGTGAATGAGACAGAAGGAAGCCAGGAATTAAGCCTATGCAACCATGGCTGGTACAAACCTAGGTGAACCTGTTCACCTGTTCAAGGAACAGGCAATTCAAACAAAAATCTTTTCATAAAAAGGAGACAGAAAATATATACATAGCTTGGGAAAGGAGATCCTTAAGCAAGTAAGTAGTTTCTGAGTAGGATAAGAAAAAAGAACCAGCAATTTAAATTAAAAAAAAAAAAAAAATCACAGAAGCAGGTATGGTGTCATGTCAAGTATTCTTGGGATATAAAGATACAGGCTTTCTGGAAACAGGAATTTTATTCATCTGGGTATCCTGTTTCCTCCCAGATAATCAGCTTGAGGCAGCCTTTACCAGAGCTCCGACCCTTACTTTGGGACAGCTGTTCTGCAGAAGTAACGTATTTCTTTGTTCCAGAGATGGCTAGAAAAGCAGAGTTGCCTGCACTAAGCTAAATTCCTGCACATATAAACTTCAAAGCCAGCAGTGAGAGCGTGCTTGTAATGCTTGATGGACAAGTATTGCAGCTACGACTTGTGACATCATGCAATGAGAAAACATACAAGCTAAACTTTAAAAGAGTAAGGTTAAGGCTAACGCTCCAGAAGAACAGAATCTGACTCTACAGCAGTACTGAATTTATTACACATTTCTTGCCCTTCAAAGTTTTTCATTTAATAAGTTCAAGATGTTTTAAGACATTTAACAAGCTTTTCTATATATGCTGTGGCCAGAATGACAACCATTCCAAACACAAAGACTCTTTTTATATCTTTTAACTAATTTTCTGTATTTATAGCAAGGAAATAGCATCTGTTTTAATACAATTCTACAAAGAATCCGTAAGATGAAGCAGGCGAAGTATGACTCCTTCAAAATCACACAAGACCACAGGACGTAAGTGAGAATTTGCATTTGCATCATTTCCCCCACCACCAAGTATTTATTCTATAGATTGGAATGCATGGCAATTACTAGACAGACTGACACTGAAATTTTAAGGAACAGAGATGGCCCATATTTTCCAGAATCCCAAGTCTGAGGTGGGAGGAGGGCTTGTATTCTGATGTTCTCTGAATTGTATTAAGGCATTTGTGCAGACTCAGTCTCTGGCCAGCACATGCCTTACACATGTACATGACTCATTGTGTTAAACAGGAATAAATTCCTCCCCATTTCTTCTTTGGTGGCTGCCATGAAGAAAGGTGAAAAGACTCCCACTATTTATAACTTACCTACATCTAGCCATAGCTCACAACTACATGGAGTTTGTTCCCCCCTTGCCCCAGCTTTCCAGTTTTGAATCTTCCCTGATCTACTCTCTAAACCTTGCTGTCAAACCTACAGGTAGTGAACACTGACACGGATTCTTGAACAAGGTAACCACAAGGTTGTTATACAAGGGCCATGCTACTAATTACAGTAGCACTAAGAGCTGCTTACAACAGCAGAGATGACTTTTATCCAAACTTAATTCATCACTGTTTTCTTTATATACTGTATAAACAAATACATTGTCACAAGTGCGTTTTAGAGATTTTGTATTTTTGAAATGTATACAAGTAAGCACTCTAATTATTTGTTACCTCAAGTAACACACCCCTCAAGTAATTCTTGCCTCTCAAACTAGACATTTTAATGGTCAAATACATGTGTTTCCAACTAAAACTAAAGGATAATAGTCAAGTCCAGCATTTTGACATGCATTTTGATACTCATGCATCAAATACACAGCACACAGCAGTCTAGACTTTCCCATTTATACATTAAATATTTTGCACATATTCAGACCCAGGAGTGTAAATCCTCTTCTATCACAAAGCAGTCTTCACATCCTGCAATCATTTAATAACTATGGTAAGTAATTAAATAGCCATACAGACTTAAATGTGCTACTTATAAGACATTTTATAATAACTACACTGCAGACTGAAGTGTCTTGTACATTCAGTAACATCAATAGTTAACATCAGCTCAAAAGTTCTAGCTCAGCATAACACCAGGACTTACCATGAAGCCTGACTTGAAGCTTCAGTAAATCTACACTGCCACCAAGGGCAACTCAAACTACAGGAAGAATCACCTCGATCTCAACACAAAGTAGAAAACTCCCTTTCAAACACGGACACTTGAGAAAATACATAGGTACAACCTAGCTGATTCAAGAGTGTTTTAAAACTAATTTGCAGCAGTAAAACAAAACAGAAAGTCTCACAGGAACCTATCCGCCTGGATTTTGCAGCTGATTAAACAGGCAAGAAGCAGACTCAAAAGTAATTCATGAGCAAGATGAAGACAGTCACAGGAGACCAACATAAAGGAGAAACTGCCTTTTGTCTTCCCACCTGAAAGCATGCAAGACTAGATGTTTTTCCTCAAGAGTAATTATCAAAGCAAAGAAGATACCATCCACTCCCCAAGCTCACAAGTGGCAGCACTGGGGCATTATTGACTGGTTTCTTTTTATTCTTACTTGAATCAGCACAACTGATTATAAGAAAGAGCAGTGTGAGAATAAAATCAATATAGCAGACCCAGGTGGGTGGGATCACACTGCCCATTTTTATGCCCTTTCAAACTGAACAGGAACCAAAACCAGTGTGAAATTTCTATTAAAGAGATAATTTTACAAAAAAAAGCATGAAGAAGTTTTAACTGTTTTCTCTTCTAAGACTCTGTGTTTTACCAGGTCACACTTTTTACTACAACCTAATACCCTACATCTGCAAATTAACTGAAGTAAAATGAATGCAAACTATCTAATGCCCTAATACTTAAAAGCAACCAACCAAACCAAAAGCCCCACAGGAAATCACTTCTCACCCACAATAATGCTGTAAAAGCAAGTATCCTAACTTAGTCAATGCTGTGACAGACAAGCTGAAGAACATGATTTTCTTCACCAAATGAGTGCCAAAATTGGTATTAAACCCCAAAAGACAGCAGAGCTGCAAACTGAACTTCTCATTGGTAGTTCACTGTACTCAGCCCCTCTCCCCAAGCAAGTGACATAGCCAGTATCACTGTCAGAGGAAATGTATTGCAGACTATTCCCTACCATATACAAGAGTTACCAGGACCACTGACCTACACATGGGCACAGGTAAATGTTTTACTTGCATCCGCAAGTCCCCAAGAGGAAGTACAATGGAGAAGGGGCTGCTCAGCCAAAACAATTCACAGATTTGACACTCTGCTAATCCTCTTCCCTAACGTTCTGAGACTTGAGCAGATCCATGGTGGACAAGGAGTTGACCTTTAAAGATGACCTTTAAAGGCTCCTTCCAACCCAAATTATTCTATGATTCTACAACAAACCCTTTCAACTACAGCAGTGTGCTCTTAGGGGACCCCACAGTTTCTCCCAGTGGCAGTCATAGATGTACACTCGGGGCATCCAACAGCAATGCTGGCAACTATGATGCCATAAGACCTCTGGCAGTGAGAAGCATTGGAATCCTTGGTCTTTGCATCACCTAGGGTGTGCACTTACAGCACAGGATATGCACATCTGCCACTCTGATGCCATCTATTCCTTCTGGCACGGTTGAGATGCAGCACTTACAGGATAGTAAATTCAGGTGCTGTGCAGCTCAAGACTGTTTTCCAGCACACTTCCTCTCTCTGCAGGTAGACAAGATCAGGTCAAGTCACTAAAGTGCACTAATTCAAGCTAAATGCAGTAAAGAAGATTCTGAAAGCTGGAAGCATTAGGAGATAGTGCTCCCCATGAATTAGTGCGTCTTTCGAGCACTAACCATATCAAATAGCTCCTGAGCTCCAGGCAAATTCCACCCCATTGATTTAATTTCATGACACACTCAAGATGTATAAACACAAGGACTGAAGAAACCACACAAATCTTACAGCTATGCTAATACTGAAAAACTCTGGAGCAAACTTGCATAATTTTCTGCTGTCAAACTGAAACCAACTATCCTCTTTCACTGCTCTAAAGTGTTAATTAATTGAACTGTTCTGTGTAACAAACAGCTTCAGCAATTGCCTGGTTCAAGGGATTAAGAAACCCTCCTCTGCACATCACGCCATACCTTTTGGAAGCCACTGATACGTTCATAACTAGCAGTGCTTGGTAGAATACAACCAGAGGAACAGAACAACTTCCAATTCAAAGTAGTTAGGAAGAGTGTAAGAAATATGTGTACCTTTTCATTTAAAAATAGGGCAGAAAAAATTTTATGCTACGTCAATGTTTTTGAAATGCTCTCATTCCTGTATTTAACAAAATTTAGTTGGAAACAGGGGCTGACAAATAGTTAACTACAGTTTTTTTAAAAGACTAGAAATCCTCTTACTGAAGATAGACTTGCTGAAAAACACTTATTATTCAACATCAGTTTTGTTGGCCTGTACTTCCTTACTTGAATCTCTTCTTGGGGAGAATTATCATGAACTTGGCCCTGTCAACGAAAATACACTGACTTCTGTCCATGACCCTGGAACCCCTACATTCAGGCTTCACCCCTGAACTCATTAAGAAACTGACTGTACCTCACAAGAGATCCCATATGCACAGGATATGTTTGGTTTTTAAAGATCATCTGAAACAACTAAGTGTATCAATTCAAATTCCAAGATCTGGCATAAAAATGATTAAAAGAGCATTGGTTGTTTTGGACTTAGATGTGAATTGAAGTGTCCATGTATCTCATAAAATAATCCAAGATACATGGAGGCTATTGACATTTTCTACCCTTGTATTATAGCTAGAGTACTCCTCACCCTTAGCACTGAGGTATGCAAGATGAGGTCTGGTAGCACTGAGCGTTGAGAAATAGTTAAATGGGTCTATTATATTACCAGGTTTGCTAACTTGATTCCGTGGTATCACATAAGCAAACAGAAATCCCTGTAACAAGTCTCACTGACCTCACTTTTAAGGGTGGCAATGAATAACTGCTAATTTTCTCTAAATTCCCTATCAGCAAAATCAGAAAACACACAATTCCTTATGCCCACTCCTGTTGCATTGACACAGTGCTGCTGCAGACAAGAGATTTAAACCTGAGACATCCAGAAAATGTGCAATCATGAAAATCTTATTAAGAAAACCTTTCAAGAACAGAAATAAATACAGCTTCATCAGATTCTAACCAAAATAAAGGGTAGTACCCTTTATTAGAGTTAGTACACTCTTAACTTTGGGTTCAGTTAAGAGTGTCTATAGCCATAATGATGTAAGACTGGCTATAATTTTACAACTGTGATGATGTTTCCGTAATGAATCTTTTATTTTCACCAGTGAAACAGGTAAAATTATGCTGCTCTTCAGAAATTTACAGAAGTGAATCATGTTTCTACAATTTCTGACAGCCCCGGTGACAAAAAATGGCCTAATTTGGTGAACAGGCTTTAGTAACAGCTGTATTGCTCAGTGAATCCTCAACAGCATCCTAAAGTCTCAAACCGTAATTAATTTTTTTTAGCAGGTTTGAGAAATAGCTCTGAAAGACAATATCAGTGATTCTGCTTAAAGCAGCAGGTCTATCTGGTACTTCCATTCCGATATTTCTGCCAAGATATCATTTCCCTTCCTACCACTACTGACCAAGCAGGGTATTCCCCTCGGCAAAGAAAAACCAAGTGATTGACATCTCAACAGACAAGCTATTGGAAGAGTCTTGCTAGCAATTCCATATTTCAGCTGAGAGACAGTACATGGTATAATTCCAGCATTGTGCATACTTGATTACCATACAGCCATGCAAATGCAATTACTGGATTGTAAACAAACTGTGCTAATTTATTTGGTTACTGATAAAAGTGAATCCTGGAATTCAAGTCTTTAATCTTGAATTACAATGATTTAAGAGATTTCCAAGTCTGTCACTTCAGCAATCTTGAATTCAGCACCTGAATTTTTATGGACAGAACATTACTTTTAAAAGAATTCATGCTGATGAAAGTACTAGTAAAGGAGAAGCACTGGTCTGTCTAGTTTCAAAGTGGAGGGAAGGGAGCAGGTTCTGGAATGAAGAAACAGGAAGATGGCCCAGCAGAAGGGCCTTGGCATATTTACAGCAGAGTCATTGAAGAGAGGTTGTTCCACAGGCTTTTTATCAGGAAGTTCCTATATCACTTACTAGAACACTTGTCAAAACCAGCATGGAAAGGAAGACCACCAGCTCAAAGACAACGCCCTCAAGCACTGCAATGTTAAGGCAAAAATGACCATGTGAAGGTGAAATTCAAACATCCCTGTCCTGCGGCAGACACCCCAGTTACTGGAATGCTCCACTGGAGCATACAGGTTCTGGCTATGCCCAGTCAAGCCTGCACAGTACCTAAGGAAACTGATAGAGGATGAAAGAAGAATAGCCTCCATATGTCATAATGGCCATGGCTAATCCCCCCCAGTCCTGACCAGGGAAACTTTAACCTTCACACAATGTAATACACGTCAGCTCAGACTACAAGGCATCTTCTTCCTCAGTGCACTACTCCTACAGCACCTAATATAGTTGTGAGTCAGTGAAACTGTTTAAACAAGGCCTTAACACACTTACACACCTGCACTGCTGGTTTCCAACACAAAATACAATGATGTTTCACTTCTTAAATACTTGGGACTTTTTTTCTGTTTGCTCATTAAAGGCTAAGCTCACTATCCATGGTGAGAAATACTTGCACTGCCTTAAGTCCACCAGAACATGATGACTCCAAGAACTGCATCCTCTGATGTTTCAAGGGAGTGAAAAACTCTTCCACAAAATATATGGCACCTCTAATAGCTTTGTATTTAATTTTTCTTCAATACTCTTTCAATATATTTAACTTCTACATCTAAAGAAAAGTTAATTTAATATTATCTTTGGGATTTGTGAAATAAAACTGAACATCATTGATGAACTGTGCCTGCCCAGATAGCGCAGACAACTAATTAGGCAAAATGCCAGCAATTTCAAGGAATGTTCATCAGTTATATTTCATTTTAAACAATTAATTAAATAAAATTCAATTAAATAAAATTAAAAATAAATTTTAAAATAGTCAATCTTACTTTCTACAACTACAAGTTCTATACTTGAATAGTAGGGGGGGAGGAAATAGAGTAAACTACTTTTTCCATTACTTCATAGTGCATCCAGTCTTCTGCGTATCAAAATGCCAACTTCTCCATTACTGTGCTGTGTTTACTATTCTAGCCTTTCCTCTGCCTCCACCTGAATTATTATCCAGTAATTTCTGGACTGTATGATACTTTTGAACACATTATGTGTATTCAAAAGTATCATATGGACTCATTTATTTTGCTCTAAATTCCTCAGAATGTCTGAGCAGTAGAACATCTATCTACTTGTTGACCTAACAGCAAACACTTAAAACTACAGAAACTATGTAAGCTAGATACTTTCTTTAAAAGGAAGTGCAAGTTTAAGGAGAACTGTAATTGCTAATCCTGTGGGCAGTTTTTTGATTCAAGCTAACCATGCAGATCTCTTTCCCATTGTCCTACAGGAACTCTCGAATTATAAAATACCTTTCAAATGGAAAAATGTTTCTATCAGAAACATACCTGTAAAGTCACAAAAAGACGTTAGTCTAGTTACAGTGTGCTGGAACATGCAAAGGCAAAGTGTACACAGTTCTGAACTCAGAATTTCTCAGGCTAGTGGAAATGCTGGCTTGTGAGCAAACCCATACACATGAGAGATGTACTGATCATGCAGGATGTATATTACTAAACAAAAAAAAAACAAACTCTGAAAGCTACTTATTGCCCTTTGCTATGCAAAGCTGGGCGGGTTGGTAACATTTGTGTTACAGGTATACATCCTAAAAAAAGAAATGAAGCCTCAGGAATTGAAAATACACACAAAACAGATTGAAAAAAAAAAAACAATTTTATGATTCACTTGCAAAAACAGTTATCTACTTAGCTCCTGTGTTTATTATCTCCATGAAAATAAGCATGGGAATGGATTTACACATCTGTTAACAGCCTGTGTACTAGTAATTACATATCTGTAGAGTATTGCATCCTTTCAATAACACCCAAAGCATATGTTGAAAAAAATGTCATCCAAGCAGGCTTAACAGGAGGCAGCATGGGTCCACCCAGGACCACCTCATTCCCGGCCAGGGGCTCAGAGCTGCACAGGCCTCAGCTCCCCCTGCTGCTGTTGAGCCTCCCACAGGACACTACAAGAGGTGGCAGAGGATGAAGTACAACAGTCTCCAGAAAAGATGGTGTAGAGTGAGTGGAGGCTGCAGGAAGAGAGAGGTGGAGTGAAGGCACAGGAGAAATAATTTTTCTTAGGGCCTGCACTCAGGACTTCCTAAAAGATGTCTCACTAATTCAAGTCAAACATGTAACCAAAACTTCACAAAGTAGGGTCATTATTCATAACAAGGCAGACAAGTAGTTCATTAGCAAAATTTTCAGTGTGAAGAAAACCAGCTCCAAGCCTTTTCTATTCACTACAGGTTATAAAGACACCTCAGCACACAGCAGTCCTAAATACCAGACTACATGTCTGTCTCACAGGCTCATCCCTTTGAGACACAGGAAAAGATCACAATGACACAACAGCTTTTAGTCTATCCAATATATCAAACTCCTCCTTGTTACTAAAGATTTTCAGTTTTAAAAAAAAGCGTACAGATATCTGCTTGCACTGGGGGACACCTCTTCTAATCTGAATCAAGATACAAACACAAGGGTGCTGAGCCAGCACTTTCTCCAAAGACACTCTTACTCCTTGTTTGTTCCTATCCTCCACACAAATACTGAGACATATCCAAGCGAAGGGAAAAAAATTAAAAAAAAGAAACAAAAAACCATATTTAAATACAGACAAGCTCCTCGATTCAATCTGCCTTGTAATCACACAAACCATCCTCAGTGCAAAGGATGATGGATCACTGAGCATCAAAGCTAGATCTTTCTCAGACCCTAACACAGTACAACTCATACAAACTCCAAAGCATGACTGAATCTTTCAAAGCAGAAATTCATAGTTCATAGATTCATAGTTCATCATATTTACTTTTTAATCCTAAATGAAACTGCATGTCTCATGGTCACATGACTGTTCATAGGGCATTCTAGCTCTACATGTTCCATTTTCATAAAATATTTTGGAAAAAGAAGTTACAGAAGACTGTACACATCCCTCCCACTTAAGTTGCAGGAGTTTACAGAACCTTAACAGTGCTGTTGCTCCAACAGGACATCTTACTTCTGATCTCTGGAAGAACTCAAAATAGTAGCTTAAATCTCTGAAAGACAACATGAGATTTTCAGACAAAACTGATTTCTTCTGAGAGAAAATAGTATAGTGCTTAATCTAAATACAGAATCCTCTAAACAAATCCACTGAAGCTGCTCACTAACAAACTTGAGACATTTCCAATTCAACCCAAGTCCTTAGAAATACAGTGTTCCTGCAACACTGCATGGAAGTTGAAACAAGTTCCTTAAATGTAGCTGGATTGGGCACAGTTTGCTGGTATTTGGATTGTAGACTATCCTAACCTCATTCTAAAAACCAGGCTTACTGCCTAAATTCCACTGAATGTTTTCTCATCATATGCCAGGTGCCACCCAGAAAAATCGATTGAGACATTTCTACAGGAGGTGGCTACAAGTTAAACTTCAGAAAGACTTCAAAACATTCATCCTTCTCCACTTCCTCCTTTGAAAGCCATCTTCTCACCGACCAACAAACATAGTTACTGTCTACAGCAAAAATGTGAATTATAAAAGAAAAATAAATAAATAAATAAATAAACGAACCCAGGGCGGGCAGTTCGGCAGGACAGCGCCTAGAACGGCGAGCAATGAATGAAGCGGCCGTGGGGTATTTCCCGGAGCCCGGGGTGCCCCACTGCGACCAGTTCCGCGACCTGGTGGGCAAGCGGCGGCCCCCAGCGCTACCCCAGCGAGGCGGGAGGGGCGTGGGTGACAGGCGGCGCTGGAGCCAGCCTAGCCCAGCCGTTCGGGGCGGCGGCGCCGGGGCTCCGTTCCCCGCCGGCTCGGGGTTCGAGCCGGGGCCTCCTCAACCCACTCCCCGCGGCCGAGACCAGGATGCCTCCTCAACCCACTCCCGCCCCGCCACTCACCAGGATGCGCTTGAAGAGCGCGTTCTCCTTGGGCGGCAGACTCACAGACGGCATCCTCCCCGCCGCCGGCTCCAGCGCCGCCGAGGGGCTCCGACGAGGAGAGTGAGTGGGCGGGCGGCTACGTCCCGTCCCCGCCGCTCGGCCACCGCCGCCGCCGTGAGCCTCCCCGCTGGAGTACAACCAACCCCGCTCCTGCCACCCGCGCCGCCGCGGGCCCGGCCCTTCCCGGCCCCTCCGGCCGCCGCGCGCGCCGGGGTCCCCGCGCCAGCCCCAGGCGCGCTCACGTGGTCCCGAGCGGCCGCGGAGCCGCCGCCAAAATGGCACCGCGGAGCTTCCCCAGCCGGGTCACGGTGCGCACGCGCATGCGCCACGGCCCCGCGCCGGCCCCGCCCCGCCAATCGTGGGGTCCCCGCCATGGAGCCGGAGCCGGCCTGGGGCGGTTTCGGCGCGGTGGTGGCACTCCTCGGTGCCGGTGGCCGGCAGGGAAGGGCGGGGGACCATAGTGTTGCGCAGGGCACGCCGGGCTTCGCGCGGCAGAGCTCGCCCGCCCGCGGCGCCCGGGACAAGAGCGGGGGGGGCGGGGCGGGGGGCGGGGCGGGGCGGTCCCACCCCCACGGGCGGAGCAGGGTCTGGTTGACAAGATGGCGGCGGCTCTGAAGGCGGTGAGGTCCTGGGGGTTAGTGGCGGCAGCACCTGGTATCGGTGAGCGGTGGCAGCGGTGGCGGCGGCGGCGGCGGCGGTGGCGGGGCGAGAGCTCGTTCAGGGCAGGCGAGTGGTGTCTGTCCCAGCTCGGCCCACTCACCCAGGGCTGCAGGAGCTCTGCTGCCTGTGCAGGCGGCGGCGGCGTCCCCGCGAACTGGTCCGCGTGTGGGATTAGAGCAAGTTGAAGTGGCGGCTTCTCTCTTTTTACTGTTTTTAATCAAAGCCCATTAGTTACTTTTTAATATTTTATTTTTCTGTTTTAAGTTGGTGATGCTTCCGGGCGGGGGGGAGGGCTCACTATATCTCGCCGCGATGATGGTGCCGGCCTTTCCCAGGAAGGCTATGCCCTGAGTGCTCTTGGTAAGGCAGGGGATATGAGATGGGGAAGGCCTAGGGCTGGGAGCTTTAGGCAGGGTACAGTGAGAGGCTCCTTTATAGAGCAGAAGATGCGGGAAGGGATAGTTACTGTGGTTGTGGAAGGGGCAAAAGGCACTGCTTTTGAGTTGTTGGCAGCCCCCGTCCCCTCTCTCGCGGATCAGGGAGCTCATACTGCGGCGTTACCTACAAACGGATCGGCTGTCACAATGCTATGGAGACCACTTCATCATTGCATTCGTTTGGGGGTTGTGTTGTGGTTTGTTTTTTTCCCTGACTGCCTGAATGTCAGTAAGTACTCGGTAGTCTAAACCTGAGAAATGTTAATGCATTTGTAATCTTGTGTCTTTTTAGCTTTTACTCGTTCTGCATCTGTTGTGAAAAAAGCAAATAATGCCCAACCAAACTGGCTAGGAGTTGGCTTGGCGTTTAGCACTAGTGCTGCCTTATGGGCTTTTGTAAGTGTTTTCATTTGGTTTTGTTGAACTTAACTATTCCTAAAAATTATAATAGTGATATGAATGCAGTGACTACAACCTACTGAATTTATTGGGGTAGTGGGTGGTCATAACAGGTGTAAAGATTTAAGCATGATTGTGTTCATTATTTATGTTTTCCCAGCTTTATGTTATGCTCTTATTTTAAGAAATGAACAACTTCTTAAGCTTCTCTCTGTTGCAAACTTGAAACAGCCACAACAGAATTAATTCTTCAAGCCTGTTGGATTAATGCTTTGGCATTATTTCCTCTGTGGATCTTAAAAACAACAACAACAACAAAAAACGACCTAGGGATGTGCCCAGATAAATGTCATGTTTATAGACTACCAATGCATTCTCTTTTTATTTTTCAGCTGATCTAGGTGGTTTTAGCTGATTTCAATAGATTAAGACCCCTTTTTCCTGAGCAAAGTGCAGATGTAAGATATTCTCTGTTTCAGAGTACTCAAAGACTTTGTGTTAAAGCAAGCAGGGGAAGAATTGTGCAAGATAAGCAGCACTCCCCATGGTTACAATGTTTTCAGAGTTGGATGGATTCCCTTTGGGGTTTTCTTCTTTGGGGGGGATGGTGAATTTATTGGCAGTGGGAGCCCTCCCCACCCCCCCAGATGCTCAGGAGAAAATGTTTGTCCTATGAGACACTGTTGCCAGTGTCTTTTTCAGTTGATAATTTACATATTATGTGTTCTGGATGGTCCCAGTTACATACTGGTTTGCATTCTGAAAACAGGTATTTTATATTCTGTAGAACTCTTTTTGTTGTCTGCATCCAGCTGTGAATTGTATAGCTGTTTATAATATACTGCTATTTTATAGCTTATCAAGCAGCATAATGAAGATGTAACAGAATATGAAAGACGAAAACAAGAGAGAGGACATAAGTGTACAGGATGTTCATAGTAAGTGTGCACATACAAATGCTTTTGACTTAGGTGAACACAAATTCTGAAGATCTTTGACATCCCATAGGAGTCAAGATACTGAACTGACTTATAGTCTTCTCGTATTTTTTTCCTCCATACTTTGTTTCTTGGCTTTTGCTATTCTTTTAATTCATTCCTAGCTTTAAAATGGTAAGGTGCCTGATCTGTATTTTCATATATTCACTTGTGTGCATATTCCCTCTCAGCTTTCTATCTTGGACTCTTAGAAAATGACACATCTCTTACAGTGTCTATAATAAATAAAGGTTGTAAATTCAATACCTTATAAATGGCTCAGTGGCAAGGAAACAAGAATGAATAAAGATAGATATCTTTTTATCTTTTTTATTTTAACATGTTAATAGTGGGGTACATTTTATCTCAGTTTCACTTCTGTTTTACATATAAGATAAAGTCAATGCCCGTAGATGGGCACTATAGGGCAAATTGTATGTGGTCATTGTCCTTTTCAGTATAAAAAACATAATTTGTGTTTCTGCCAGCTAAGAAGTCTTCGGGGATTATGGCCTCAGAGCAATTAATATGCCACATGAAAAAATTCCTTATACTAAGAGAAAAACTTGTGCTGTGGTTATTTTTTCCCATAAACATTCCTTTACAGATGAAAATGCAGGATGTTATGAAATGTTTCTAACCACTTTCATCACATCTATTTTTCTTATTGCTAAGAATTTTTTCTCTTCTTTCTTAGGCTGAGGACATACTCACAAAGAGGTAACATGATGACCAGCTGTCCTACAAATAAATGAGCACAGAAGAAGTACAAAGTTATCTAATTACTTGTATATTCATACATTTCATGTGCATAATTAAAAATAAATTATAAAGTCTAGAAGAAACATGAAACTACTTTCTTTGCCATTATTATTTCATTCTGCTGGTCTTTAAGTTGTTTTATGTGGCATTTCCATTTCATATTTTATCAGTCTTATTTACAAAACTGTCTTTGCTATTCTGGAAGGTTAGACATCAGTTCACATGAAGTTCAGTAAATATTCCTGAAGTGTATTCGTTTCTGCCATCATTTTCACCGCTAAATTTACAAAATAAGCAAATATAAGAATGGGGTCTGTACAAAATGCTAAAGTGTTCATTTTCCTGTGAGCATTTTGGGAACTGGCCATGCTTGAAAGGTGCCCACAGTGGTGAGACTACACAGCCGATGTCAGTCTTGGGTGTGAGCCCTGCCTTCTGAACACTTCTGCCCTCTCTTCGTGCATCAAGGTCAGTCAAGGACAAAGGCTGAAAAAATGGCACCATGGCAGTCGGCAGAATATGACATTAGATTATCATGGAGGGGACAACAAAGCTCTATATAGAGAAAGGATGAGAAACAGGGCAACTGCCTACCAATGTTGGGACGACGAGAATAGCTGCTCGGGTTTGACCCGGAGACGGCCATGACTGTGACAGTCGACATGATTCCAGAGCAGCGGTTCACTTCGAGTGTTTCACTGCCAACACCCAACGCCTTTAGCACGTTGCTTAACCTGAGTACCGTTCACCGTGAATTTAGTTGATTTCTCCTTTTTTTTTTTTCCTCTTGGACAAATTCCTTTCAAAGTAAAACAGTCGTTCCTCCCCATCTTCCTTTTCCTGGGTAAATGCCGACCCTGGTTACTCCGGGTCTGTTCTTGCAGTCAGTACCGAACGTCAGTGGCCGTTTACTTGGTGCGGGGTAGGTTGGTGTCGACAGCGCCGGGCACTGCGCAGTGTACTCTGCGCTCCGGAAAGACGCTTCCTCCTGTCGCTGCAGCTGGCGCTTTGCTCGCTCCCCCCAGCCACCGCGCCGTCTCCAGGACATTGCCCGGGAGCAGCGTCCAGGTGCGCGGGGCGGCGCTGCGGCTCGACCCGCCCCCGCAGCTCTCGGGGCGAGACCGGTGCCTGCCGCTGCAGCCCGACGACGAGCAGCCGATAGTCGGCTGCGTTCTCCACCGCGCCGCCGCCGACATCGCCGCTCTCTCTGCCGCCACGATGTCCCTCTACAGGGCTGCCTCGCAGGCGCTGGCCTCCCGCCTGAGCAGGGCTCCCGCCGCCGCCAGCCGCCTCAAGCAGCATGGTACGCGGGCCCGCCGCGGAGCCTGCCCGGGGCCGGGTAGAGGTCACCGGGACGGCGTGAGGGGGGGCGGGGTGGGCCGAGCCGGGTGGCGGCGGCGGAGGGGACGCGCGAAGGTCGCGGGCGGGGGGAATGCGGAGCCGCGACAGGTGTGGCGGGGGCGGGCGAGAGCCGGGCACGGCTGCTTGGTTATCCTGGGCTCCGGACACTGGCTTCTTCAGACCTCCGCCGCGACTTGCTGTGCAGCCGAGCCGGCCCGGGACCCCCTGCTCCATGGCAAAACGGTGGCCGCTGCTGCCTTCCCTTCCATATAAAATAGCGGGCTGTATTTCCCCCCAGTAGAGCCGGAGAAGCGGTAGTGCCTCCGTAGGGCTACCGACCCCGAGAGGAAACGGGAGCAGACCCGGTGTGCCACAGCCTTGGCTTTTGCCGCATCAGGGGTTGTGTAACCAGTGGCAAAAAAATCTGCCAGCTGTGTTGGGCAATGGCAGCTCACTGACCACTGCTATAGCTAGCAGCGCTGGGGAGAGGGTTAAGGAGACACTACTGCTGAACGAAAATATAAATATATGCAAATGCATTAGGATGCCCGGCTATTAGAGCAGAGTCTGAGAAGTGTGTAATGAGACAGATGATGCTAAACATAATCTGGCATACGGTGGTGATATTTTGAGATTGCGATTATTTTTGCAGCTGCCAATTGCAATGCTCAGAGCCATTTTATTTTTCATGAGAGCTTTTTCAATGAGACATTTCTCATCTCGGATCAAGTCACAAACTTCAGCAGAAAGGTTTGTTGACCAAGAGAATTATGTGTGTTTTTCATGGGTCTCTTTTTGAGATGTACAGATGACTCCAAGTCTGTAGTAAGAAATAGTTTATCACAAATAAATGCTAGCACTGCTATTAGAATTAATATGTATCAAATCAGGTATAAAAAATGTATAATCCTACCTCTCTTCCCTGCTGGCCAATTCATAAGGTGAAGGATATGTATCAAAGTGTGAGCAGTATGAGAATGAAAGAACATGAATTCAAACAAAAAAGCTTTTTTAAAAATTCCCTGTAATTAAACTGAAGTGAGAATTCATTACTTTTGCTGATCATAAGGAATAAGGACAGATTAATTCTTTTACCCACAATAGTCAGGAACTTTTTTACATTCCTTTTTATTTTTTAACATTCCTTAGTCTATATAGACTGTATCCAGTACTTGGAAGCTGATGGCAGACAATGTAGTTTACAGCAAAACTCACCTCTTAGGAAGAGCTCAGTTGTGGACCTTGTTTATTTGAGCATCACATCCTGTATTACTCAGTCACAGGATACATCAATAGGCTGTACCTCTCTGTTTTATACCCTTTTTGAATCATCCTTTCCCGTAGAGAGTTCAGGTTCCATCATTCTTTTTTGTGATCATATTTTAGCAGCTCTTTACATCAATTTACCTTATGGTTTTTATAGCACCTCCTCGCCAGATGTCATCTGGGAGTGTTCCTGGCTCTTCTGGAGACAGCATGATGATCTATCTCCTTGCTGGTGTTGCTGCTTTCGGTGGTTTATTTTATGTAAGTGTTTGGGGATGGAGCTGTTTGTGCTTTCTGAGCTGGCATGGTAATAAGGTGTGTTCTGGGTTAAAGAGTATGTTAAGGTGCTAACTGTCAATGAATGTAGATATTGTAGCATATAGCTAAGTGCAGCCTAACTTAGAAATCAGCTTAAGAGAATTTAGTGAAACTGGAAGCTTATTGCTTGCCTGTTCTACTGTTACTTTGAAAAGTAGTACTGGGTCATTCTTAGTGGAAAGCATATTTAAAACTATGTGAAATTAATGTGTCCAAGGATGGAGTAAGGCACCTGCCTCAAAACCCTTACCTTGTCTTGTCAACCAAAAACATTAGGAATATCTCAAAGTGAGCAAGGCTGATGTGAAATAAGCTGTCTGAAGCTGCAACGGGAAGATATGAACCTTGTTAATTTGGGCACATTAAAAGAAGATAAAAGCATTAGTTACTTCAAAAAAGCATGTTAAAGTTTTGTAAGCATCTGCTTTTGTTAAGCTTTTTGGTAACCATTCTCTTCCCTGCTTCTAAATATATTTGATTTTGTGCTTCACATCCCTAAATCCTCCATTTTATAGCTTACTTCTACCCCTCCCCCCCAAAATCTGAGATCGTGACTAACACACCCCAGAGACGTACATATTTCCCTGTCCTACAAAGTAGTCCTCTTGAATGGTAAGCAGCTATTTGTTCAAAATATCAAACATGTATGATTGCATTTCTGGAGGAATAACATATTCACTTGCTGACACATTTTTACCACATTACAAAAATAATATTGTAATTATCTTTTAAAACACTTTTTTCAATTCCTGAAACACAGCAGCACTTCAAAAGCTGCATGGTATATTGTATTTGCTTTCTAACAATGGAGAAATGTCAAATGCATAAGTATATTAGTATAGGAAATTGTTAATTTTTTTTAACCTTACTTAGGATAAATTTTATATGCATTTTAAGATGGGCAGTAGCACTTGCTTAAAATCCCCTCTCTCCCTCTCCCCTCTTTGTGTTTGGTAATTTTGTAGGGATGTAGCAGAATGTTTAGGTATAATTCCCTTTCAGGCCTACAGAGTAGTCAGTTCATCCCGCAGCAAGTTTATTGAACATACAAATATTCTTCGTGAGAGAGCCGAGGGGCGGCAAAGCAATCCTTGGTCAAGGAAGGGTGAGTTGAATTCTTCTCTCTTGTTCTCTGGGTACACGAGGATCTGAAACAGATTTCTGGATTGTCTGATCAGGCTCTAGCACTGTCCAAGTCCTTGTCTGAGCTGTGTGAGTGGGACTGAAGACAAAGGTGGTTGTGCAGTGTTGTTCTGTTCTGTTACAAAGCTGCTGCTTCACAAATTTTGGTAGTGGCCTTAATGTTCAGACAGTAAATCAGGTCTTTGATCCACCATTGGAGGCTCTTTGAATGGAAAGAGTTGATGTGTAAATACTATTAATTGTATAATGGGCATTTGATTTACTGGAAGCTTAATGAAACTTGACTAAATGCATAATGCTGTCAAAATAAGTTTTGTTCTTTTGTTTGTTGGTGGAGGGGAGAAGATAATATCTTTTTCTCAGTCAACAGGTTGGCTTCAGGCCACATGCCAACAGGGAACAATTCAATAGGGAAAAAACCCTTACATTTTAAAAAATATCCTAACTTGGACCAATTTTTTGTCCCATAAATTTGATTTTGTCTTTTCTAATTTGGGGTTAAATGAAACACTGGCATTACCTAAATTTATGGTAAACCCTTACTTAGCTCTTCATGCTTGAATAATTAGACCATGTTAGTTCAAATACTTGTAATGGAATGTTGTCTCTGTCTACATCCATTTGTGTTATGGCATTAATGTAAAAGGTAGAACTTTGGCAAGCATGGCCTTGCTAGGAGAAGCAATTAGGAAAACTTCTTAAGAAACTTTTTATATTTTTATTTGGTTGTTATTTAAAAAAATTAAGTATTGAAGCCAGAGCACTTGAAGGTGTTCCTTATTTTTTTTTTTTAAGTTGACATCTAGGGAATTGATTTAATATATTTGCATGCACACAAAGAATAGATTTGAATAAAGTATCTTGAGTTTAAATTCTGTTTTCAGTGTGAGAACATGGTTTAAATTGTCTGCCTCTATAATTATTTCTTTAGAAGTTGTTAGCCTTGAACTTCCACAACACATGCTTTAGTTTCAGAACTTAAAAATTACAGATCTTCAGATTTAAAGTAGAAAAATGCCTTAATTTCCTAAAAAGAAAGCAGATGAACACAGTATAGTTTTAAAACTCAGTTTTTTAAATATATGTTGAGAATTCAGCCACAATTTGCAATCCTTTATTGTCCCTAAAATAAAAATGTAACCAGGACCAAAGTAGATCTTCTCTCCTAGGGACTTGGTCTCCTGCTGTTCAGGGCAGAAGTCAGGATTACCCTTACTACATTCTTACTGCCATAGTTGGGAGAACGGGGAAGCATTAAGCAAACTTTCCCACATATTCCCAATGATGTCAGTGTAGTCCCGCTTTGCTCTTAAGGTGCACTTCTGCAAGGTCCTGAGTTTTAGCCCTGGTCTACCCACAGGTTGGAGAGAAATACTTGCAGTAATGAGTGCACAGCAACTAATTTTGGGTACTCTCCAGACATCCCATCATCTGCTGCTTTGTGCTGCTTAATAAGTCACAACCAGTGACATATGATTGCTGCTTCCATTTTTATTGATAGTAAGAAATCCAAAATGTTTCTAAGGCCATTCAGTGAATAGTGTTGAAACTTATTTCATATATTATTTTCAGTGTTTGACTTCTGAATAAATGTTCAACCCAGTTTTTATTTGGACTTCTGAGTAGCTAATTCCAATTCACAGTACAAAACCACCGTTGAATCAGCTCCTTTTAAAAATCCTTCTTCATTCCCAGCTGTGTATACCCAGAAGAGGTTTGTTCTTACTTTTCCTACAGAATCCTCTCTGTGCCTTCTCAAAAGAGTTAACACCCCTGTTCCTCCTCTTTTTCTCCCATTCCCTGCATAGTCATATTTTTGTGTTTATCTTGTCACAGAGTGTTAGCAATAGTATCACTTTTCCCAGAAGTGCCATTGCAGTTTCTTTCCTTGTGCATTTTTTATAGTCAGTCCTTACACTTTTTCACAGTAAGCATTGCTGATAAGAGCAATTTAAAATTCTGTTCTCAAAGTGTTCTGGTATTTTTTTAGAAGCACATTAAATCAAGCTTAAAATAAGCTCTAAAACAGAGCTGGTAACAATATGAAGCGGTGGATAGAAAAGCAGTGTGCGAAGCAGCATGTTCATGGCATATTTGCTGCCTATGGTAAAAGAACTTCCTAGATTAAGAGAACTTAATACTGGAGAGCAGCTGATCAGAGAGAGACTCTTTTGCTAGGATTTTTGTGGTTTCTCCTGCAGGGGAAAATTCTTTTTGCCTGAAGATTTTGCCTGAACCCAAAATATCTATTACAGAGAACTGTACATAGCAATGAGTAAAAACAAGAGAAACAATCATTCTAGGGTTCTTTGTTTATTCAAAGGTTGAAATTATATTTAATAGTATTTTAATTAATGACAACAGACATTTAGAAAGAGATCTGATAGCAAATTTCCTGTGGCTCTTTCTAACTGAAATGTACTCTCAAATTTAGGGAGGGATTTTAAAAGCCCCTGGAAGAAGCCTGACTTGAAGTAGCAGTAGAAAATCTGAGACATCATTTGAAATGTAAAATGATGTTTGGCTTGTAGGATGTTCTATTTGCTTATTTAGCAAATACTGAGTTTTGTCTTCCATTTGTTGTTTGTATCCTTTAAGCTTGTTCCTGATTTCCTTCTTTTTTAGCTATGATTTTTCTAACAAGCTGATTCAATCTTTCTAATCGATACTCTGCTTTTACACTTTCCAGACTAAAATACAAGGGAAATCTCTTTCCAAACCCGAGGAAGTTAAAAACAAACAAAGGACAGTCGTTCACCATTGAATACCTTGCAGCCCACCTTGGGACAACTTTGTATCTTCTATTGTAAAACCCCATTCTTGTGAGACTTTAAAAGAATTACCTATGTTTGCAAGGCCAAACCATATTGAGCTTTTTACTGAATCTGCTCTGTAGAAGTTCTGAGATGGAAAAGCTGGCTGTTCTGAATGAATGCACTCTATATTTGACTGTCCAATAAAGTGTACTGAATGCTGAGCTTGGCTGTTAGCCTGTTCTTTGTGTAATGAGTTTAGGGTGTTTTCAAAATAGTGTTTTCTTAAAGGGACATGATCAGGTTGTATAACACAAAATTTTGATTTTTACTGAGCAATGAATGAACTTCTCTTGAAACCTGAACACAAAATGATAGGCTTACACTGGCATAAGAAGACCAAAAAATAAAATCGATCTGTTTAGTTTTTAAGCAGATACAAAAGAATAAAACAAACTCTGACTATGTCTCTTTAAGCTCTTTTGTTTCAATTTTCATGTAGTTTACACTGTATTACAAACTCTATTTCCAGTTTTATTTTTTCACATGGTGAGTTGGTTCTAGTGGTGAATTTATGATGAACAGTTAGTGTATAACTTTTCCTTTGTGAACTTGATATTAGTGCATGTTTGCATGGTGGTTAGGCATCTGTTGCTTTGTGCTGTTAGTTTTTCATTACTTGTCTCGGTTGAGTTTGAAGTGATGCATGATTGAGAAACACTTTTTCAGGTTCTAAAGAGTTCGACCCTTTACAAGAGTTGTGACTTGTAAAAAGAAAATAGTAATAAGTGGTCATATCTCCAAGTAAGTGAGCTCTGACCACTTAAAATTAGCAACTTATTTTCTTACTTATATAAGACCAAATGTCTTATTCTCCATGTGGTAATCCCACAGTCATGCTCCCTCTGGCACGTCCGCGTGTACCATCACTGGCCCTTTCAGCAGTGTGGTTTGAAGCAACACTTGACAAGGTCCTTTGTTATCCTCCCCTCTACCCCCAACACTTGCTTTAAGCCACAGTTTCTTTTCTTATCCCATTGAAACGTTATGAAACTCAGTAATTAAGAGTATGGTTTCTTCATTTTGTAAACATCATTTTTTGATGCCACATTAGACAATATGGGGGATTAATTATTGATTTTTTTTTTGTTAATTCTGATCCTGAATCCTAGCTTCCCACTTTAAATTTAAATGAGGATGATGATAAAAAGTATTTGGTGAAAATTTTGTTGCATGCATGCATTTTACTCTCTTTATTGTATTGAATAAATCCTTAGAAGGTGATGAAGAAGAGATGGATGAAGTCACTGAAGCAGAGAATGCCTTGGAAGAAGCTGATGCAGCAGCTGCTGTTGAGCCTGCAGCACAGGATGAGAGTGCTGGACCCATAGCACAAGATGAGAGTTCTGGGGTATCCCCAGAAGCTAGAGGGAAAAACGACTTACTGAGTCCAGAGGTATCCCATCCTGTGGAGGAAGCACAGCAGGAAGCTGCTGCTAATTTGGAACTTGCTGCTAATTCAGAAGCTGCTGCAGTGCAAGGTTAACTTATGAATGTGGTTTTTGAGTGTGTGTGTTGTGTGTTCTAAAACTCTGCTTCTTACAGGACATTAAGAATGAGCATCTATGTTCCTAATGGAATTTGTCCTGCAGTGAAAACTAATTCAGGCCTTAACTTGACATATCGCGGGCATAAAGTTATTAAGTTTATTATATCAGTATCTCTGAAAACATCCTGCCTCTGGCACTGGAGTTACTGTCTAAAACAAATAGAGTGAAATGTTTATTTTACTAGCCCATCCTATTTCTTAACATATTAAGTTGAGCATATGAGTTACACAGTTGTTTCAGTGATCTAGTTCTCAAGGAATCTAAACACTTTAGTTCACTGGCCATTCCAAAGATATTCACACTGAATAATTATATCTGTTCTATCAATGTAACTTCAACAGGATCTTGCACAGCAAAGAAAATGCTGTTGTGGTCCCAATTTTAAGAATATATTGGGCTAAATTTTCACAATATGATAAAACATCAAATTGTTGTTAAACACTGAAATTGATAAGTGGCAAAACATTCAGTATTTTGAACTGTAATGGTGTTTGCAATATTTTAGTTTACTGTGCTTTAAAATAATTGCAATAATACAAATGCAAAACTATCCAAACATTGCACAATACACAGGATGATAATTTAATTTGGCAGATTTTTTAGGTTTTCTTTTTCTTTTTTTTTTTAGCCACTAATCTTGAGAGGATATGACTAAAACACAGATCAAACAGAGATTAAAAGTATTTTGACTGCTAATCTATGGGCATTTATCATAGTACCGTCAAAGGTATTAGCAGATTCGGTTTTCACTGTTTTCCTTGGTGATTCCGATGAGGAATGGATGCATCTTAATTGCCTTTTTAACAAATAAACTTGAGAAATAGTGCAGCACATCTAATTGCTGAGTTTTATAAAAGGTCTAGGTATGAATACGATTTTAGTTCAAATGTGAATAGCTCCTGTGCTTGTCTCTAAAACAATCTATTATAAATAACATTTTAAAACAATACTTACTCTGATATGCTATAATACAGTTTATAGAAAGTAGAAGTAGATACCTTGGTAGTGATTCTTGTACATAGAAATATTTATAAGGTAGCAGTGAGAATATCTAGAGCCCTAAACATTTCCATTTCTATGGAATATTTAGACAAGTTCATTTAGAAAGGAAGTAATCCAGTGTATGTTAAACTTGGTGAATTAGAGACATTAAGACATAGGTTAAAAAATGTCTTGCAGCATTTCTTGCTCTACAGAGCAGTTACAAAATTTCACTTAAATTTCATAAGCACTTGCTTGTGTCTGGAGGTGGTTGTGTATTCCTTTCACAATGCTTATCTAGGAATAACCATTAATTGTTGGATAAGGTAGGATCTTCTGTATGGTAAATATTTCTGCCATTTTGTTGAAGAGGATCTTCCCTGAGAAAGGGAAGCTAATCTTCCCTGAAAAACATGGTGCACGAATTCGTTAGATATTGGGAAGAAACTCTTTCCTGTGAGGGTGGTGAGGCACTGTAATAGTTTCCCAGAGCCACTGTGGATGCCCCATCCCTGGAAGTGTTCAAGGCCAAGTTGCATGGGGCTCTGAGCAGCCTGGTCTAGTGGAAGGTGTTCCTGTGCATGGCAGGGGGTTAGAACAAGATGGTCTTTAAGGTCCCTTCCAACCCAAATCATTCTATGATGGTTCTGTGACTAAGTCTGAGGATCTCATTCTGGACATGTTGACGTCATATACTTAGTGATCACTATGTGATAAGAAGAAATATGGCTTGGAACTGCTTGTTCCTGCTGGTGTTATCTGGAAGTGGATGAGCTATTTAGAAATTACTGATTTGTAAGATCCATTGTCTCTGGCAACATACTTACCAAAGAAGACAGCACTAGAACCAGATTTCTGTTATGCCGAAAGTTGTAAGGAAGTCTGAGGGTCATTCCAGGTGCCCTCTACCAAACCTTGCTGCAGTGGTTATTCTTGGCTGGGTGGTAAAGCTAGAGAAAACAAACCTTTGGGATGTAAAATTCTTGAGAAACTGAAGCAAAAGAGTGTTCTTCTTGCCTGATCTCTTGGGTGTTCTTGGGATGTTATAACTTGCTCCTGAGCCTAGCTGTCCCATGCCATTGCTCGCCAGTGCAGATTGCTGTGAACAACTGCTGATGACAGGTGTGCCCAGGATGGTGAACCCTGGGGACCTCGCTGTGGTTCGCTTGAGTTTACACATGGTGTAACCTGAGTCCTGGCCTGGGAGGCTGGAGAGGCCCCTGCTCCAGGTCACCTTAGCACTCTCTGCTCCCTCGTCCAGCTCTCCTCATCCTGGTTCTGCCTGCAGCAGAACAGCATGGCCCCCAAAGCGGTTCTTCCCAGGAGTTCCTGACCGCAGGAAGGAAGGCCACCAGCAGCACATGGTCTGACACACAGGCCTAAACCAGCATCCCTTTCCTCTAAACTATGTAAAAACTAATTTCCATTGGCATCATGCTCACAAGAAGATGGGGGTTTGTTTCAAAACTTCTCTGCTCTCTCTGTACCACTTTGTTCAGTGTCTACTTGCAGCCAACAGCTATTGTGTTTAAAAAGAATTTCTAATTAAAATCCTTCTGGATATAACTTTAAGGCACTTTTTAAGGCACTTAGCATATATTTCTAAAAGTTAAAAATTTTGGATTTAACCATCTTTATAATTTGTATTATCTCCAGAGGAAGAAAAAATAGCATAGCTCCACCTTAACTGAGTTGGAGAAGGATTTTTCTTTCAGAACTTTGGAAAAAAGTATGTATTTAAGTAGCTTTTGCTAGTTTTGTTGGCAACTTGGTGTTACTTCTGCAGATGAAGGTGCTAGTATTTTTATTGTGACCAGTATTTTCCTAAACCTCTGCTGCCGCGGCCCGAAGCGAGGGGGAGAAATCACACCAATATGATGCATGTAACAGGCTCTGTTTATTGCTGTACAGTCCGGCCAATTATACAGTTTTTTGGTTCCGTACACGCGATCACGTAACTTCCCTATTGGTCCCAGGTGTGTGTACTTCGTACTTTCTATTGGCTATATGTAAAACGTGTAACTTCCCTGTTGGTCCTAGGTTCATAAGCTGCGTGTCCCTTGTTCTGAAGCCTTTCATACTGTTTCAGGGCCCCTAGGGCCCCAACACTCTGCCTTGTCAAATGCCATTGTTTCTTTTTATGTACAAGGCTTTCTCTAACGTTTGGAAGTACAAGCTGTGAAGGGATGGTTGTCTCCAGCTCCTATATACAAATAACATAAATGTGTGATTACACATGGATGTGCAAAAAAACCCTACCCGAACAAAAACAGATACCAAACAACAAACAAACAAGCAAACAAAAAAAACAACCTAGCCTTGGAGGTGGATGCTTAATACTTAATCAGGGTAATTTCCATTTCAGGCTGTTAACAATTGTACCTTTCTGGAGTTTTTTCCTTGCCTCAGTTTAAGCAATTTACAATCCACTGCTGGTATCTGGAATTCTGTGAAATACTGTGTTGAAAATAAAAAGGTTCCAGGGACAGGGCGGTTTGGGTGATTTCTGCAGTTCAAGGCAGCTCCTGAAACGTGCAGTTTATTTGCAAGGGTCGTGGGTGCAGGAGCTCTGCTTAAGCTGCCAGCCACAGCTTAGAGCATGCCCCAGAGAGAGCAGGAGGTAGAGCAGGAGATAGAGAGAGAGAGAACGAGAGAGAGAGATTGAGAGAGAGAGATTGCAAGAGAGTTAAGGTCTGGTTACATAATATTATATCTCTTCCTATACTGAATATGGTAATAGTACAACATCCAATCAATAGAAGACAGAAATCCTTCTATAATTTACATACAACCTATCAAAACTACTACATTGCCATACTGTGTTACATTTTAACTCCTAAAAACTACTTTCTAAAACTACTTTTTTCTTCCCCGCCACGCTGGCAGGGTTTCTCTGACCCTTGGACTTCTCTGCTTGCTGAAGCATCCTCTTCTTTGCTAAAGACATTGTTCAATCAAGAGGGATTCTCCTTCAGCTGGCTAGCCCATTGTTTTTTGGTTGTACAGTAACTAACAGCTTGGTATCTTATATCTCAAAGCTAGCTTTCATTTCTATTTCACTTACAGGTTTTATATTTTCAGAATCTTTTGCCAAGCAGTCATATTTATAAGGTTTCCCTATTTCATCCTCCCCAACATACTGTTACCAAAATAAGTACTGAACTATGTTACTCTGTTCCCAAGGTTTTATCTCCCTCTAAATTCTAATTTTCTCTAGCTTTTTATTGCTTGAGCTATCACTCTTGGTTACTACCTGATGCTGATTAAGTTCCTGTTGTTCTCTTTCTAGTGTACTGTATCAGGGACCATAAATTAAGCTTTTCTTCAGATGGAACAAATGTTGTAAAATTCAGATTGGCAAGCTGCTATTTGGATTAGGCAAGGTTATTGCATCTGTGACTTTTATTTGGATTGCCACCATAAACTCTTCTCCAACTCTGGTACTGAGGCTTGAGGTTTTGCCATTATCAACTGAAATAACAGAATCAATTAGCCCCAAACTGTGCTTTTCTACACTTCTTCCTGACTTGTCTAGCACAGGTTTATCTGATTTTGAAAGTATTGAAGGGCATGGTCTCTTCTCTGTTTGCTATTTCCAAGGCTATTTGAGTAAGTGACTGGTTTTGGGGAGGATTGTTGTGTGAATGTGCCAGTGTTTTCCATGCTAAGCTTCGAATGCACTACAGTGCCAGCTGTCTGCAGCCTAGAGAAACAAGTGGAGGCTGCTCTGGACAGGAGTTGCTGCTTTTGGGACAGGACTTTTGCTGACCCCATCATACAGTGAAGCCAAGCAGACAAAACACCTGATATAATCAGCGCATTTTGGCTTGGCTTGGTAAGTCACCAAATTCTGAGTGTGCTGACACTGTGAGTACTTTGAAAATTACTGAAGAGTCCTCACAGTGATTTGCAATTGCTTGTTCTTATTCAGAGGCTTTCAGAATGATGTTGCTCTGTAGAACAGACACATCTGTCTAGGCATCTGTTTGTGTGAAATGCAGGATGAGGATTTTTTCCTCTTTATTGATTGTAATAGATTGATCTAGCTAAATTAGGCCCTAAGAAGTTGAATTATGTAAATATTATTCTACAGGGGAAGTATCTGTATCTGTAACTTCTGTTGGGTATTTCTGTTTCACATTTATCACTTTCTTTTATCTGTCTCTTGGACTGCTCTACTTACCTTATATCTCTCTGGTCGCCATACACTGGCCACTGGTCTCTTCTTCCTACTGTTTTTCCTTCATAAAACCGAGTTTTAGATGAGTCATCATAGCATAACTGGAAAATCTCTGTTGGATGAAAGTGAACAATATTTAGAAAAAAAAATCTGAAAAAGTTGTGAGCATCTGGAAACCCCAGTTGGTAAATGGAGAGACTGTTTAGTTTTGATCAGCTTAGTTAAAAAGAGAATTTTACAGCATGCACTGGGCTGGAGACGAAGATTTTGGTAAAATGGAAAAAACCCTAGAACTTCCCAGCTAAGAGTGCAAACAAATACGTGGGGGAGAACTGCATAAAAGAACTGTCTTCCTATTTGTCTATTCTAGAACAAGGGGACAAGTAGCTTCTCAAAAAAATACCAAAGCTGGTAGAAGGACATACAGCGAATAATAATGCCTAAATGAATGTCACTATTAAGGAGAAAATAGACTTACTGCTTTTACTAGTGTTAACAGCTCATTGTCAAGACTTAAAAAGAACCCTAAAATAATTGTATGTATTTCAATTGGAAAGCAACAACTCACTTTGGACAATAAAATCTGTTAGCATTTAATTTGCTGTAAATAGTATTACCTCGGTTTGAAAATTTCCTGTAAATACAACAACCACAGGAATACTGTTAATCTCCTACTTTAGAGGAAAGATGGCCACAGGCACCCCTTTCTGTTTTCCTGTGGTGGCAGTTCAAACCACAATGGGAACGATGGGGATTTTTATGTTAATTTTTGGTCAATGTTTCTTATAGCAGTGAAAAACAACAACTTTGCTCCTTTGAAAACTGTGTAAGTGGATAAAACTTGGTTCTTTACTTTGTATGAGGAATGTTAAAGAAAATGTCTTAATTAGAAGTTTTTTGGAATTCTTGAACTCTTTAGAACTCTTTAGAACTCTTAGTTTATATTAACTTGTGCTGGTTTTCCTTGTGATCCATTCCGATCAGCAACTAAAAATTGTTCTATGTTTCAAACAAACAAATGAGTTGCTTCTCATTGCTACAATTTCGTGCTACAGAATATAAAACAATATTCTTGAAATTTTATGAGGTATTATAAACTATTCTGGATTAATGTGACATGCACTGTTATGCTTTTATTCTGATCATTACAGGCATCTCTGAATCTTTTTAAAATCATTTATTGTAGAATAAACTCTCTTCAAGAGTCTTCTGGTCATTAGTATGAACTAATGAGGCTTTTCTTGGGAACTAGTGACCTATATCAGGCACAAACAACCTGTGATGTGCTCAGCTGATTGAACATGTTTCTGTATGGAGTGATGAAAATTTTTATTCTTAATAATGTGCTTCCTAATTCCATGGTTTAGGCTCTCAGCTGGACTCATGGATTTGTATCTGGATTGTTTGTGGATGGCTCGCAAAAAGGAAAAGATGTCATATTTGTATAGTGGCAAGTTTATTAGAAATACTAGCTTTCCTTTGTTCATCAGTTTCCCAAAGACCTTGGGCTCCGAGCCTTTGGTTTGTGTTCATCCTAGGGAATAGCTGGAGTGCCAGAGGGACTAAACTCCTGATGCCCCTGGGCTCTAGTGAGGGAGGGCTGAGGCTGAGGCTGCCTTTACGTTTGTGTCCGAGTAACAGCATGGTCAGGCCAGGGCAGTTCCAAAAACAATTCATCAATTGCCAGCCCCTAGTTCCTATCCTCAGCATTCAAGGGAACGATCAGACTGAAAAATAATCAGTGCTTTTCTAAATAATTGTTATAGCTGTTATAAATGAAACTGCCAATTAAATCGAATTAATAAATTGCACAAGCCAAATTATTAATATAAAAACAAACAGAATTTATTTTATGATCAAATTGACAATTTTGAATTGCCACTATAAAACGGCAGGGCCAAGCCTAGGTTCTTGACTCTGGGTGACACATACACAGCCCTGAACACCAGCAGTTCGGGTAGGTAGTGCACACCTTCGAGGTTTCTGAGTCCGGTTTTTATACTGTTTTTCTTGCCTCTGGCTAGAGAATCTTTTGTCTTTTTCATATTCATCTTGTCTTCTATGGTCCTCTGGTCTGTTAAGAAGTTGATGTATTCAGGAACTCTCTTTGTGTTTTGGTTGATATTTCCAGTAACTCTTCTTAGTGTTTCTGGTAAGGGATCTGTTCAGATGATGATGTTTCCAAGAAGTCCCTTGTGTGATTAAAATGAAGAGTCTTGGGTAAGAGGTCCGGGTTTCATCAGCAGTGTCCAAGGAGGGCCAGATCATATCTGTTACTCCTTTCAGATGGAAAAGGATCCTCCAAAAAGGCAGAGTGGATTTGGAGTAGATTGATGTGCCTGATGGATATCTGGCTTCCTGATGGTGGATGCATGATTGCTTCTCCTTTTAGGTTTGCCTTTACTTCAAATGCTAATTTTACCCTTGGGAGAAGTATTCTGTAACTCTGAGCGAGATGCCAGGAAACATGCCAAGGCACATTCCAAGCACAACATATTTGGATATAGGTACAATCTAATACATTCTATGTACAATCTAATATATCTTACATTCACAACCAATCTCGATATCATTTAATTTCTTATGAATTTTGACTTATCTATAACATATCCTTCACTCTGTTTAGAACTAAGAGGTTTATTTTTTCCTGTGTGGAGCTCAAGTGCTTATTTCATAGTGTTGTAGAGAGGCATTAGTCTGTGGTCAACCACCTGGTACCTTTTTTCCTTTTTAAGCCCTAAGTTTAGGTGTTATGTGTTTTTCCTTTCCAAGCAGTAAGTTGGGTAACTTGCTCTAGCTGATTGGAATCCTAAATGTTCACTGAATAAAATGCCAGAGAGGAGAGAGAAAGCATTTCAGGTGGTCCTGAGTGACATTCCTGGTGATGGGATGTTCCTCGTGGGTATCTGCAAGCCCTCCATGCTGAGCTCCCTGGATCTTCCTGGCCAGTGGCACCTAAAGCACTTGGTCATGTTACAAAGACAGCTGCACAGCTTTGCCTGTTTTGTCCCAAACTGCCTCAGTGATTATTATTTCCCCCTATTCCTATTGATGTGTTTTGAGCCCCATGAACAGAGGGAGGAGATGCTGAATCCAAGCCAGCCATGCCTGGGGTGGCAGGTGGCTTCTGGTGAAAGCATGGAAGGGGACCTTAGCTGTCATTACCACCTCAGGATTTGGAACAATTTCTGTTTCCATTTTCCCTAAGGCTGATGAAACCAAAATATGTGAAGTTGCTCTTAAGGAGAATCACAGTTTCTTGCTGCTACTGCTGTCTTCTCCCCTGGATTAGATATGAGTGAGCCAAGTAGCCCTGCTTTTTGTGCTCTATTTTGCAGGTTTTCTCAAATACATTCTTGAATTACTTTTCAAATGTGACAGAATTTGACTTTTAAAAATTCAGTTCTACTCCACTGCCAGTTTTCTGTTAGCAGATCTTTAAACTATGAAAAGGAACTGGGAATATTTTGCTCTGCTTATCTTAACATTTCAGGGAACATCCTGAGGCCCTTGATGGAAATGACTGAGGAAGCTTTCTGTAAACAAAAACATCACATTCTAATATAAGATGGTCTCTAAAAGACTGTAAACAAAATACTGTTTCCAGTTGCACAATTAAATTTGACTTCCCCCCTCCTCCCCTCCTTTGGAATTAGTGTGTGACATTGGTTATGTTACAGACAGCTTGAAATATCAAAGCCTTGTTTTGTAGTCCAGCTTTGGTTCTCATGCTCCAGGCAGATTCCATTTGTATGTTGCTGGCTAACTTGTATTGTTTTAGTTTTATAAAACCAAATTCTTCTGCAAAGAATATTTTTTAAATAATTGAACCTGGTGTTTGGCATTACAGATACCAGTCTCACCTTGACTGCCTATCCATCATACGAAGGATACTGCTTTAAGTGCTTCACTCAGAAAAGGATACCAGTGCCTGTTTAAATTTTTTGTTGTTTCTAACTAGAAAGATCACTTTTAAATGAATCAAAGGATTAGGATTTGAACCAAAATATGTTTGTTTTAAATGTATTGGTAAGGAAATTCAAAACTGAGGGAAGAAATATCAGCTGTACTCCTGAGAAGGCTAGAATTATCTTGTATGGTCTTGTTATAAAACTTCTGTCCTGTAGGAAGAAATCCCCACCTCTCCCCAAGCAAGGAAAAGATTGAATAAAACTTTAATTTTAAAATGTTGGACAGCTGTCTTCTTCATCTGTATTGCAAATAAGGAAAACATACTTACAAGGCCACTTAAAAATACAAGGTAGAGGTTTAAAATCCAGTAAGATTAAAAACTATAATATACAAATTAGTTTATATCCCTTCCACCTTCTTTCTTCAAGGTCATCCTATAGCACATTGTCTACCAGGTGGTAGGACATGGCTGCCAGTGTGAGCTGGCCAAATTTTGCACTAGAGCTTTGCATCCCAGACAAAAATCCAGGCTGATTCTGTATAAAAACTGTCACAGGAAAATTGGAAAGTATATTTTAAAAGCTTAAAGGCTTTGGTGGAAGAGGCTGTGCAAGCAGCAGGATCTGGGTTCTGGAAGTCAGAGAAGTTGCTCAGGGTTTCCTTTATTATTAGCAGGAGAAAGTCAATCTAGGCATGTTATTTTTTATTATCAGCTACAGCAAAAATGAGTCAGTCACACAGGGTACACCAGTCCCTGCTTATCTTGCCTCTCTGTTCTGATGGGGGAATGCTGAGCTCACGAATATTCACACAATTCAAACTGACCATCATGAGCATGCAGAAACACCCCCTGTATTTGGACTGTTTTCTACTGTAAGTGCATAGAAATATATAGTTCTGCACTCACTCTCAGGGTTGCAACTTCAGCACTTGTAAAAATTGTCTTTAAAGACTGCAGGAATTACTACTTAACAGAGGAAGCAGTTTTTGGTGCAGTTTTTTTTCACAGAAATGATAGGGGTGGTTTCCTAAAAATTGCATTTCTAAGTGAAGTGTTGGATATTGTGCTAATAAGCTACTGAAGCTTCCAAAATCTGCTGCCTTTGCAAAAAAAAAAAAAAAAACAACAACAAAACAAAACACTAAACACAAGCTTTCAAAACAAAACCACAATTTTTCTTTGTCTGTAAAATCAGTTTCATTTCCTGTATTTATTCAGCTCATGCCAGATGTGTTTCCACAACAGAAATGGTTTGGTATTGCATTAGGTGCATGTGTAATATTGCCCAATCATGTTCTGTTCCAGCAAGTGCAATTTGGGAGGAGGCATTTCTTCTCCAAATGGTCATCTCCTAAAGCAGAGGAGCTCAGGACTGCCTGGGAGTGCCTGTAGCTATCCTGGGCAGGAGCAGGAGGTATTTTGGGATTCCCTGTTACACATCAGCAATGGATATTGCACAGATGTTAAACACTGATGTATAAATATACATCATATATATATATATATATATATACACATATAACTGATGGTTGTGTAGTGGATGCGTGTTGCAGCTGAAACTAACGTTGAGGATGCAGCCAGCAATACTGGGATGCAGCTACTTACACCAGGAGATAACTGAAAATTGACAAATAACCAGTGAAAAAGCTTAAGAAAAAAAAAATCACATTTTCAGAAAAAAAAGAGGTAATAATATACACAAAGGCTGAGATTTTTGCTAATATAATACCTTGTATGAAACTGTGAAGTATACCTTCTGTATATTCTGTAGAGTAATATATCCTACTAGGATGGGGGGGAGCACAACACACCGAAGCAGGAAAACTATGAAGCCCTTTAACTCCACTGCTTTTGATGAAGGATACATGTGTGCAGGGGCACGTTTCCCCTAGAGAATTAATAAGTAGCCCAATGAACCCCATTTTGTGGATATGAAAGGAAACTAAATAATTTTTGGCAGGCTTTAAATGATATGGGTCAGGATGGACTCATTACTGGACTGAGACCCATTTGGTAGGAATGCTGCAAGTGGGTATTTTGGTAAAGATGTTAAGGAGCTGGAGTGGTATTGTTCTATATGGATAATAAAGCAGCTGGGCATTCAGTGGAAAGCATAGTATTAAATACCATGTGTCCTCATTACAGAGAAGCAGTTGCACAATCCAGATTATTTTGTTCAGTTACACCCTATAGAAATTGTAAGAAATCTGGCATAAATAGACAAAATGGATCATAATCATCACTGCATGAGGAAATGCAGGGACTTCAGGTTTTCAAACTGATCATCATTCAAGAAGCAACACAGAACCAGTGAAGATGTTGTAACTCCTCTACAAGTCTTTTGTAAAAAATAAAGAAGCTAAAAACTTTAGTATTTGAACTAACAAAAAAAGTTAGGAGTGATTTCAGTTACATCCATTAATTGCTGCAGAGTTCCATGGCAGGCTTATTAACAACTTTGCAATAATTGAACAGACAGAAAATTCTTCATCCAAGGATTATGGATAAGGAGTCACCATTGTATCAGGCAGAAATTAAAATATCTTATATGAAATAGGGTGTTACTTCAGGATTTTACATTGAACACCTGCAAGTTATTAAATTGGATTGAAAAAACATGAAATCCATGCAGATTTTAAAAAAAAAAGAAAAAAGAAAAAAGAGAGGGTGTAAAATAGCACTGGGATTAAATTTAACATCCAGGGAAACACAGAGGAGAAATGCCTAAACTTTGTAACACTTTGTGCTACCAGCTGATCAGTAGGGGAAGATGTGAGTAGCTCCAGCCCTATGACTGATGCTCCTCATGTAGAAGGACCCACATGACAGTCCCAAGTCTGAGATAGGAGGGGATTCATTCTCAGCTTGCCAGGGCATCACTAGTCTGGTTTTGCTCTGGGATCACAGCAGTTCTCTTGGACAGAGAAAAATGTGTTGGCCTTGTAAATGGAATACAAAGTGTTTGTTCCAAGACATGTCCAAACCACCAAAAAACAGGTGGAGATTTGTTCTGGTGTCAAATGAATGCTCAGGGTAGCCATCAGGAGGTTGTAGATGGTTTCTTAATTTCATGGTGCCCAAAGCACCAGAAGACACTTGGACAGTTTGCAATGCAACAAAGAACCAAAGCCAAGGTGATCTTCATCAGCCAGTCTGACTTTGCTGGAGATAAGGCCTTAAGGATAACGACCAGTACAAGCTGCCATCGCTGGTGCTGCCATGAGCATGTGCACTGGGACCACCAGCTACTGCCACATTTCACCAAAAGAGCTGTGGCACCAAGAAAGGGGCTCCTATGGAACTCCAGCCACATGTGTTCAAGGAACAGATAGGAAAGCCACTTGAATAAAAGTAGCAGCTCAGGATTTGTACTCTAACCAAGTGCAATTTTGTATATAAAAATACACCCATTCAACAGACATAGGTTTTCAAAGTGCAATGCCTGCCACAAGACCCCCTTTATATTTTAGTGAGTGACAGCTACTCCACAGAGACATGGATGAACACCTTGGGAGGAATCCATATTTTTTTGCATTAGATTGCCTTTCTGATAGCCATAAAGAATAATTCAGACCAGAGAAATTTTTTTCAGTAGAAGTGGTTAATGTTTGGTTTCAAGGCAGGTATTCCTGTAGATGACAAATAAATACAATTCCCATCCAAAGGAAACGAGGTTTTGATAAAAAGCAGAAAAGACCATGTTGCTCCCTCTAGTTGCCTACTGATCTACTCTTCTTAGTGCAAAAGAAATTAAAACACTCATGAGAAAAAGAAATATTAAATACTATCAGACAGAGAAGGAATTTTTGGTAATATAAACTGAATGTTTGATGTTACAAACTGAAACCCAGCAGCTTGTTACCATAGCAAATATATGGCATTACATCAAGTATTGCTTGCTATAAAATATCTAAATTCCAAATTTCAAATGTACTATTTCTATTGCATAGCTGTTCCCTATAAAGTCAAAGGTGCCAATTCCTGAGCATTTCTTTTTCTGTTGCTTTTTCAAAATCCAGAAAGCATTCTTATGGCTTTTGTTGAGGCGAACATAACAGCACACACTTGTCATAATCCATAATCAAGAGAGATTTTTAATTTTCTCTACTGCTATTCTTATACCTCTTCAAAATTGCTGTGGCCTATTGAGATTGGCTGCTTAGCAAACAATGACAGTGCTGTCTAACAAACAATGACCATTCAAGCTGTTAAACAATTAGCTATACAAGCAAAGGTAGAGTTGCTACATATTATCTACAAGTTCTTCCTTGTACACTCTTAATGTCCCATAACAAGATCATCCTCCCCTTGTGTCCAGAACATCTCTCATTGATTATTTTCTTGGCCTTCTCAGTGAGGTTCACTGAAGCTGCTAAAATTTCTACTGTAAAATTCTCAGGGGTAAATTCTGACCGATTTCAGGCCTGATTCTATGAGGCCCCTAGACCAGCTATCAGCCTCATCATATTCTGAAAAGTAAAGCGAAATAATCAATTATGTTCTGAATATGCTGTATTTAAGTAGCTGCAAGGTGATTTCTGGGGAAAGGTATGGGATGCTATCTCTATAAAAGTCCTATTTACTGCATTTATTGACCTCCTAAAGAAGCTGTTTAATTAATTGTGTTTAAGACAGTACTAGTTTGAAAACAAACCAGTGGGAAGCACCAAGTCAGAATAACAATTTAATAGGGAAATTAAAAATAAATAAATAAATAGATGCAGAAAACACTGGGTTAAACTGACAGAGTCAGGATATAACCTGACACCCTGTTAGTCAGGGTGGTGGTAGCAGTCCATTAAGATGGTGGCTGCAGTCCTCCTGAAGTGGTGGATGGGGTTCTGTTGAAGCAGTGATCCTGTAGAAAGCAGCTGCTCTTCCTCGGAAGGTCCAGTGGTGGCTGTGTAGTTCCTGTCCTCTGGGAATCCAGTGGAAAGGTGTCTGTGGTGTTTGGAATCTCAGTTATACGCAGGATGGAAGGCTTGATTCCTCTTCCTGGGTGGAGCATCTCATAATGGGATGATGATTCATGAGGCCAGGTGTTGATGGGCCATTAACAGAACGATAGGGAGGAGGCCAGGAAACACTGCCCACCTGGATTCAACAGCTCATGAGGATGGTAGTAGAATATACTGCAACCCAGGACATGGACATATAGTTTAGTATAGGATGAAACAAGAACGTTAGTGACAAACCTTCTCCTACTGAGCATTTAGAGTGGGATGATGCAGACCTTTGACAGGAAGGTTAGAAGAACAGGGTAAGAGAGAATTTACTCAAGTAAAATTTAACATGCAACTGCTGGGTGATGTGTTCAGTATTCCTACTGAGTGTATCTGTATAGAGACTGCCTGTAATTAAATATTACCTATTACAGACTTTTTAGAGAGACAGACTGCTTTATGCTTAAAGGA
Organism: Lanius collurio; assembly: GCA_020086605.1. Lineage (NCBI taxonomy): Eukaryota > Metazoa > Chordata > Aves > Passeriformes > Laniidae > Lanius > Lanius collurio. The sequence continues at coordinate 7,301,809 of JACBWW010000038.1, forward strand.
GTATTGAAAAATGTCTCTAGCTGGCAATCATGGAATTGCAGCCTGAATCTTCAACCTGATGCTAGGATATTTTTACATTAAAACTACTCTTGATGTCTTTCCAAGATTATGTGGAGTGTAGATGTAATGTCCTATGAATTTGACAGAAATCAGAAAACAAAGCAACAGTATCTGCAAGAGACAATATACACTTTAGAGAATATTTGTCTATGTCTAAATACATGAAAATAGATCCAGTTTATAGGTTTCTCCCCTAGGGTTGGAAAGAGGTAGACTTTCCCTGGAATTCCATTTGCAAAGTTTTATTTGCATGGTAAAATTTAATCATCTGATAGATCCTGTTGTCTTCAGCTACTTCAAGCATATATATTGGATAGGTATTTCATGCTTTGTGAGCCTTGATTGCTCACCATCATTTATGAATGGTGAATGGATTCACAGAAACTGTGAGTGAAGTCTTGGATGTTGCAGCTTCTTCTGCCCATGAAGGAAACTTAGACAGTGACAAGGAAGGAGTAGCCTCAGCAGCTCACAAGATTTCTGACACAGACTCCAAGAGCCAGGGCACTGATGCTGAGGAGTCATGGCAAACTTAGAAGGTGCAAGGGTCCAGCTGGGCCTGAAATGTTTGTCTCTGTAAAGTGCTGGTGGCCGTGTGCACTAAACCAGTTGAAAGAGCATGCAGAACTCAAGTGATGCAGTGTGGCTGCCCATGATGGCTGTGTTTGGCATCACAGTGTTAGCAGAAAATCTCACTTTGAAATTATGTGCTGTGCAGTAGAAGTAGGTTGCTAAATTCGATCATGGCTGTGTGGTGAGCTCAGTGCCCTGCTCTAAGTGGCTGGATCTGAATTTCATTAAGAACAAGAAATTCTCCTTGTGCTGCATATAACACATTTTTTCAACACCTGACTTGATTTGAAAGACAGAAGTTTCTTAAATTGCATTGGTGTAAAGAAAAATATAGAATGTGGTATGAATAAAGCTTGCAGTGCTTTGGTGCAACTATAAACAATCTCATGTTGCTTTTGAAGTTGAATGATGTAATTGAATGCAAAGAAAAATGTGTGTTAAAATCATCACTGTGGAGATTTTCAAAGGGGTTTAGAAGTTTTGCCCCTAAACTCTTTTAAAATTGGAATTAAAAAGCTAAAAGGAAAAATGTCTGCATACCTAATACAGATTTGTAAATTCTATCCCTTTAGTCCAAGAATCCATTGGACTAAGGGAATAAGTAATTTCCATTGTTAGTCATTAGTGTTTTGTCTCCATTTTCAGTTTCTGAGGAGGAGAAGACAACTGAAGAAGTTGCTCAAGACCCCTAAAGGTACATAGTACAGTTGCAACATGTGGTTTTCTGCTCTTCACCTATGTTTTTATCTCAATTAGTGACAATTGCAGCATGTGGTAAGTGCACATGCACTGTTACGGTGAATTTGGATTTCTGCTCTCAACAAAAAAAGAACTTTTTTAAGTATTTCTTATTTTTTGGGAATCATTGCCAGCATCTCTTAGAGGCTAGGGAGCAAATCCTATATAATTTATCATGCTCTGTATTTATTTATAGCTTTATCTTAGTCCCATGCAAACTGGATAAAGACCTGAGCGTTGTAGCTTTCTTCCAAGCAAAAAATGTTCTTTGAATATTTGGTTAAAATTATATATGGCTACTGCACTTCTGGATTATTGTTCTATCCAATAAAGCAATAGCCCTCTCGACTGTTTAATTTTAAATACATATTTTCGTTATTAATCTATCCGCACTTTCAGTTTGTGCTAATGAAAAACACTGGATATAATATTCTTTCTATTTTGCTAGTAGCTTTCTCAGTTGACTTTATTTTTTATTGTCAGAAATGCTGTAAGCCTGTGCCTCTCAAGGTTTTTATTTTTGCACAAATTGAAAGCCAAAGGTAGCTGAGGGTACCACATCAGAAAACCAAGTAACCAAGAACACATAAATACTGTGGTAAGGAGAAGGCAATTGAGTTAGGAATCTTTTTTTTTTCCTTGTAAACATCTGGTAACCGTACAGATTGTTGCATTGCTATTCCAGATTTTTATTTAGGCAACAAATACCCTCTACAGCCAACTCAATTAATGAAGGCAAAGTGGTAACTAAGAAGGGTGGGGGTAGCAGGGAAGGCAAGCTGTAGGAAACATCTTTGATGGAACAAATTGAAAATAGATTAAAAAATAGATTAATCTCCTTCTAGTGTACACTCCATTCTGTTTAAACTGCTTGGACTCTTTTTGGCAAAAAAATTTACTTTTTATGAGTACAGCAGCACAAAGTCACAAAAGGGCCTCTTATTGAGTTTCAATTTGATCTTGTTGGCAGGGGGAAAAGGATTTATGAAATATTTTCCTACTTGGTGCTGTAAGATTACTGGCTGTCATTTGACCAATTTACAAGTCTAGAACCATACTGCATTCCCAGTCATGAAATAATTATTTCTTCCTTTTTTTTTGGTGTTTAGATTGTAAACACTTTGGAGTATGAAGCTTAACTCTGACTTTGCATTAAAACACATTATACTTTTTAAGGAATTCAAGGCAAAGAAAATTAAATTAAAAGAACATTGATGTGAGAATCAAATCACTATCTAGTTAACTTTTTTAAAAAATACTGATTATTTGGTGAAGGGATAGAGGAAGTAATAATGGATTAAATCCTCAGATAAAGCCCCAAGTTGATGCTCAGAGAATGCCTGAGATGTTCAGCTGTTCTACCGAGTGTGGCTGTTGGGCCCAAATTGAGGCTGCTATGAAACTACTTATATAAGTAATCTCAGCAAAAACAATTGGTTTACCTTGTGCTTAAAGTTAAGCAAGTAACTATTTGTAGAAGTCCAGCATGCAGGGAAATTCACTTACGCCTGAGCAATGCGGATGAACATGACAGATTCCTTGAAACTGGGCTTTGGTGATGGCAACAGAGCAAGTTCCTATAAGCCATCAGATAAGCATGATTTACAGACCAATGCTGTGTATACTCTGTAATTCACTTCACTGGTAACTTGCAGTCAAATTTACAATGTGCTTTGATTGCTTGCAAAGAAAAAGACCTGCTGAATTGTGTCTGTTGCTAAACATCATTTATTGTTGCTTCTTCTAAATCAGATTCTTTTTTTTTTTTTTCCCCAGTAAGCAGTGTGGAAGCGTTTGGAAAGTTTAATGCAAGTATTTGTGGCAATCAACCAGCTGATTCCTGTGTGAAACCTCATACTCTTCCTTAGAGACATAAAAGAAACTGTGCAGTTTGTCCTATCACACATTGGTCATTAGGGCCAGTATTCAGTGCTGCAAGAGATGATTTACATTGCCTACAGAGACGCTTCTGTGACTAACATCTCTGCTGTAGAAAGTAGCATCCAGTCAAGCCACTCAGCACATTCTAAATACATGTGCTAAGAGAAGCAGTGGACTTAACCATGCCAGATGAACTCCTTCTGTGTCTTTGGTGTCTTGATAGGTACACTGATTTCTTACTTTTGGTCCCAACTGTTATTATGAATAGTTATACCTTTGTAACATTCCATGCTAAAATGTAAGCAAAAGGTTTTAAAAACAAGTAAAAATGTTATAATAGTAATTGTTAGCATTTTTTAATTGGATCACAGGAAAAATAACAACCTGTTTGCTCCTGAGTTTGGATTTGTGATTGTAAGCATAGGACATCTGGCTGTTCATGATCTGATTTCCCCCCTGCATAAACATTTCAGATGCTACCATTCCTTGCACAATAACATCCAGGAATAAACATTTCCAGGCTCCTGCTTTGGGAAGAAAACCTGTTTGCAAGTAGTAGCAATAGGTACTTTATAGCATGACAATCAAAATAGCACTGGTTGGTGTTGTCATCATGGATGAAAGTGGTGGCTCCTGCCTTGGGTGGGCTGGGCTGTGCTCCTCCCAAATCTCATTCAGCTTGCTGTGGTCTTTCTGTGTTGCTCTGTCTTCCCAGTGGCATGTGGTGGTAGTGTAACAACACGAAGGTGTGGTATAAACATTCAAACTGGTAGAAATCACAAGCCTTTTAGGCCATGGCAGAGCTTGTCTCCAAGCTCTTGCAGACAGAGAGCAAAATCCCTGTGAAGGGCTATGCAACAGGTGTTCAAATGGACAGGCATTCTTAGGGACTAAGAAAGAACCAAATAGCTTAATAACATTGTTTTTTTCAGTATTAGCTTCATAAAAAAACCTGCATGTATTATGAATAACAGGTTTGTATGCCACTGTGCTCCCAACCCTCCATTGTGCTACGTGCACAAGCATGCATCTAAGTCAAAATATGGAGACCCCATTGCAGCCATCACAGAATGGCAATGATTCTAAACCAGGGCCAAATAAGGTATATTATGTACTATTTATACAGAAAGTGTGTTTCATAAGGTGTGTCTGACTCTTTTCTCTTCAAGCAGAAGTTTGGAAAATGTTGAAAGAGAAACAACAGCATTATGACATTCCTGCCCCTAGCACAAAGCAACTTATGCTACTTCCCCCATCATAAAGCAAATTATAATAGTGTTCCAATGTGGACACAAAAATGCTGCTAGCATGAAAAATCCTTGCTATTTTTCTAGTCCTGTGGGAG